>JANHGD010009645.1:1460-13115 GCA_027560375.1 Imantodes cenchoa
TACTTTGCTAACGTTTATGCTTATATCAATAATTTCTATCTTGTATATGCTTGACAAATAAATAAATACAAATACAGATACCAGCACTGTGAGGGTTACAAAACTAGAAAAAACATAATGCAGTGTGTCCATTTTCCATTGGTGAAATGTATATTTTTAAACTTTAATTTTTTACACATGCAAAGGTATTTTGATCCATGTTATATGCTGGTTTAAAATATTTCCTCATCCTAAAATATCTTGGCAGGAACATAAATTTATTGTCTTCTGAGAGTTTATGATCTGTTTCTTTTAATTCTTCCCTCTTTCTTAATGTAAATCATATGTAATCAGAAAGTGTCTAAACCAGGGGTGTCAACACAAGACCTGCGGGCCAGATCCGGCCCATAATGTGGTCTCAGATCCATCCTTGTTTACCCAATGCAAAGAGGAAACATCGGGCCAGTGTGACTTTGGCCCGGTCTACCCAGTGTGAAGAGGAAACATGCCAGCAGTTTGGGCGGTGGTGTCAAACTGGCCCACCCAGTTGACCATGGCCACCTAGTCAGCCACACCCACCCAGTCGGCCACACCTGCCCAGCCTCCCAAGGTCAACCACAGCCCTGACTGAAAATACATATGTAGATTGGTTTTCTTGTATGTGGCGCCTGTTTAGAGATAATGGAGAACAGCTTTTATTTGACTTTACAGTACAACATGATGAGTCTACTTCTTATCCCCCCCCCCACACCTAATATTTCTATTCTCACTGCTAAAGGGAATTTTGCACATTTATAAAAGAAAAGAAAATGTCTTTCCCTGGAAAAATGTAAAATAAGAAATATAACTATCTTTTCTGCCTCAAAATTTGATGGATAATTTTGAAAAGCCATTAATGATCAACTGGTGCAGGGGATAGAGAAAATCAACGTATGTTGTTCCTAGGTTATTTCATAAGAAAAATATAATCACACCCACAAAATAGATGTCAGAATCAACACTATGAAGTCTTTTTTTAATTTCACATCCTAAAAGTATCAAAACGAAAGAAAGTCTTTTGCTTATAACAATTGGGACTAAAATCTCAGTTGTTGAATGAGATGTCATGTGACTATTTCCCCTAATGTCTGCAATCCAACCATAACGGGTTGCAGTTGTTAAGTGAGCCTGTGCATCCTTAAGTGGATGGAGCCCCTGATAAAGAGAGTGGGGATATCTTGGTGGAACAGAGGAGACATTGAAAGGTCCAATGCAGGCCTTGTGCAAGTTGTGCAGATGTTATGCTATATTGTGAAATGGGAGTGAAAAGCTATCAGAACAGGAAGAAAACCAAAACAGGATTCTGCTTTGCTTCAATTTACTCTGCCTTTTCCACTTAAGAGCCTCAAAATGGCTGTTTCTTCCTGTAGTTTCTTCATTGCAGTCTTTCAGTTCTGGAAAGGACTATTTAAGGAACCAGAATTTTATTCAAAACCTAATCTAGTACTGACATCAGTTGTCTCTGTGTAGGGTGGTCTAGATCAGGGGAAGATAGGCACATGGGGGGAGTTAAGTGGCATTCTTTAGTTCAATAGCAGACTAGGGCTGAAGGTGTGGCCTGAGTTAGTGACAGGCCTTCTGAAGGCCCCATGCTTCTATTTCAGTACCAGACCTAGCACTGTCGCCAAGTCCTTTGCTCAAGGTGGCATAGGTTGGGGGTAAGGTAGTGTTGGAAGATTTGCAGTACCCCAGAGGTTCTAAGTGTGGCCTAGCTACAAATTTCTTATCATGTGACCATGGTATCATTGCCATGGCTATAACTCCAGGCATGTGTCATAAAGTCCCTTCATTCAGCACCGTTGTAATTTTGAATGATTGCTGAACAAATGATGGTAACTCAAAGACTGCATGTATTTTTATGAGAGTTTTTTTTTATGAAAAAGACTTTGCAGATAGAGAAATCTGGATTGTACTCTTTCTTCCTACAGGCTATTTTTTTCCTCCTCTAAAACAAAATCTGTTTTGAGTTATTTAGGGATCGGCCACTAATTTTATATAATTTAAATTCTTTTTCAAATACTTTTGAGGTTCTGTTTGAAAGTCTAGTGATACTTGCTGAAAAAGTTTCAGATTTTTATTATTATTATTATTTTTCAGTTCTATACATTTTCAGACCAGTGATTCAGAACAGCAAACAAACTGAAAAAGAGAAGATTGACAGCACTGCTTTTTTACTGTCATAAATTTGATCCCCTTTAGGCATTTTATGCTGAAAATACAATAAGTTAAATGTTGATCTGTTCAGCTGCTTTGGTATAAAGTTGCTGTAGCATGGCAAAGTAGATAGATTTTAAATCCTTAAAAAAAGTATTTATTAACATTTGTGCACTTTCCTGATTGCATATACATATATTTCACAAATCAGCAAGGCTGGATTCATACAAATTTCTATCCTGGGTACTGCTAAATGTGAAGTTTTGTTACAGTTTTTGAGTTTGAACGTAAAGGCATAACTGAATTGGTATATTCAGATTGTAGTTTTTGTAGAGGGAAAAAAGTTATTATGTCATTGTATTGCATTCATAGCAGAGAGGTAGGATTTAACAATATTTAGTCAGCATTTTGGCTCAGTCTTGTGAAGCTACCAATTATGAAGAGGAAAAAAATGTGTATTTCTTTCAACTATTTTCCCCATTTGTTTAAATAATTAGAGAACAGGACTTTATATCTTATCTGCCAAATATCTTATCTTTGAATAGGTAATCTATATAACCAGCAGTGGGTTGCTCCCGGTTCGGCCTGGTTCTGCAAACTGGTAATGGCGGCAGCAGGAAGATCCCCCCACCTGCCCTGGATACTTCTGCGCATGCGCAGAAGTGACGTGTATGTGCGTGAACCAGTAGCAACGGGTTTTAGAACCCAATACTGCATATAACACATTAAATAAATGCACCTTTTAAGATTTCTAGATATACATGCGTTGCTCAAGAATAGAACCAATAACATATAGCAGAATACTAGAATAAAGATTGGTTTTAGTGGAGATCCTATGCGCATTTCAGAAATGATTTGGAAAATTGTTTGATGCTTTGCATTCTTAAAACGCTTCTGCTATTCTTAGGGTTGAGCTGTAAAAAAAAGCTGCCACTACTTTAAAGAAGTACTTTAATCTCATTCAAATCAATGGTATTCTTAAATTGCCTGAAATGGATGTAATATGACACAGGCAAGCATTCTGGAGCACACACAGGTGTGTGGGTGCTTTGGAGAGATAGGGGTGTGCCATTGGCAGGTACTACAAAGCACAGGCACAAGTGTAGGTGAGGCATGGATGCAAGGAATGCTTTGGGTAGGTGATAAAGAGTGGGGAGGGGACCCAAAAGTGCCAGGAATGGGAGTGACTTCCAACTTCCCGTGAGCTTTCTCATTGACTTTGCTTGTAGGATGCCAGCAGGGAATGTCAGAGAACATGATCCCATAGCCATGGCTCACCATGACATTGTAATCACAAAAGGGTCACTGAGTGCTCAGATTGTGATCACATGACTCTGTGGACCGTGCAGCAGCCAGAATTCTGAGCATTAATTATTAAAATCCCCTCATTTAGCACAATTGTAACTTTGAATGGTTGCTGAACCATAAGGTTCATAAGGTGATGACTACCTGTAATCTCTCTTGAAGCCTAGTGCCACTTTGCTTGGGGTGGAGACACTGGAGGAAATTCACATAAATATTCAGTGAAGTGAAAATAGGTCTCTGAAGACCTGCATAGCCCTTGCCATTATAGAGTATTGTATAAAAATATGTAATGAATAATGGAGCTTTGTAGCATCGTAAAAGCTCGTACACTGCATATTGCATTTTTGTGAATTGTCTCTCTACATAGGGTCATGCCCTACTGCACTTTACAGTGGACCACCTGATCAATATCTATATAAAAGGGGAAAAATACAGAAATTCAATTTCAGAAATGGCAGCATTCAAAATCCAGCAGGGGATTTCTCCTGCACATTCTACTCTAACACTTTGACAACAAGTTATAAAGACCATTTTCAGTGCAAGACAATGAAGTTAAATACATCAGAAAATTGAATAGCATTTCCTTAGGATTAACAAAGACCTAGTTTCCTTATGTTTGAATATATTGACTAGGTTATTGTGATTGTGTGTGCATGTGTTGTTATCATGACAGGTACCTAAGTTTTACAGTCTCTCACTTCTTTTACTATTTACTTCCATTACCGCTGGGACTTTTTACTCTGTACTCAAACATGTCTGTGTATAGAATATTTTCTCAGAATTTTAGTAAATGCATTTGTTGAAGTAGACCACGATTCATAAACACATGTAAGTTAAAACTTCTTAAACATCTTATTATTTTAAGATTAAGATTATTTTAAGATTATTTTAGAAGGGGCGTTATACTTACCGTGATATGCCTCTTCTCAGCGGGAGGAGCCGTCATTCAGGAATGGGTTGACCTCGTGCCAGCCAATGAGGGACCAAATCTGCTAAATATAAATCTGGGCACCATCTTAGATACCCAGATATGACAAGAAAGACAAGCAGACCCTTCGTGGTTTCCAAATACCAATGAGAACAAATCAGGAAAGACCCTTCCTGGCAGAAGTAAAGGATAAAGAAGAGCACCCAAAAGAAAATGACAACCAGGATAATGCAAGCAAGAACAAGTTTATTGAAAGGAAAACCAATGAAGAAGAAACCTGGAGAAGCCGAAGGGTGAACCAAGACAGTTTCCAAAACCGGAAACCGAACACAAGACAACAAAACAAGGAACAGTACCATAACGGGAGGGACTGAATGATGGCTCCTCCCGCTGAGAAGAGGCATATCCCGGTAAGTACAACGCCCCTTCTCCACCGTGGGAGGAGCCATTATTCAGGAATGGGACTTACCAAAGCCCTAAAGTCCTGTGGGAGGGTCTAAAACACCTGGAGAGCCCTGAATAGCATGTTGCAATACCCTGCGGCCAAAGTCCGACTCCGCCAGGGTAAAGTCATCCACCCTGTAGGGTCCGATGAAGGGAGACGATGTAGACCACGTTGCTGCCCTGCAAATCTCCAGCAGCGACGCCCGTGAAGCCCAGGCAGCTGAAGTGGCCGCACTTCGTGTGGAGTGCGCAGAAAGTGGACGTGGCAAAGAAGAGAAATCGTATGCCTTGGAAATCGTAGCCCGGATCCACCTGCTGATGGTAGTAGCAGACACCCTATGGCCCAATGAACGATGTAAAAAGGCTACAAGTAAGGTCTTTGAGCGTTGAAATTCTCGGGTACGATCCAAGTAAATCAGGAGGGCATGCCGCACATCCAAGGTATGCCATAGCCATTCGGAAGCGTTCATCGGATTCATGAAAAACGAAGGCAGAACCAGCTCGTGGGAGTGATGAAAGATGGAGTTAACCTTGGGTAAGAATGATGGATCGAGCCTCAACACAACTCTGTCCTCGTGAAAGACACACAGGTCCTTATGTACCGAGAGAGCCAACAACTCGGATATCCGCGTGGCTGAAGTGATTGCAAGAAGAAAAGTCACCTTATAAGACAGCCAGCGAAGAGGCGCCGAGGACAGAGGTTTATAAGGGGACCCTGTAAGGGACTGTAACACCCTAGTCAAATCCCAAGTAGGGTAACGGTGAACCACCGGAGGGCTGATGTTTGAAGCCCCCCGGAGAAAATGACGAGTGGCCGGGAGCTGTCCCAAGGATGAAGCCTGAGGACAGGACAAGACGGATGAAAGGGCTGCCACCTGCCGGCGTAACGTATTAGGGGACAGACCCATGTCGAGACCTTTGCGGAGAAATCGGAGAAGACGAGATAACAGGATGTGATTAGGATCCAGGCCCTCCATACGACACCAGTTGCAGAATGCGTTCCAGGTGGAGGCATAAATCCGCTGAGTCAAAGGACGGTGGGCAGCCTGCATTATCAGAATCACGTCATCATCGAAATCTTGCACCTCTAGGGCTCGCCGCTCAAGTGCCAGGAGGTCACTTGGTACCACTGAAGATCCAGGTGGACCAACTGCCCTTGGCGAAGAGCCCTGTCTATCAGCGGAATACGCCAAGGTGGAGAGATAGACAGTGCCCGAAGGTCGGCAAACCACGGCCTCCGGGGCCAATGCGGAGCCAACAGCACCACCTTCGCCCAGAAGAGAAGGATCCTCCTGATGACTTGAGGAAGGATTGGTAAAGGAGGGAATGCATACAGCAGACTGGTCGGCCATCGCGTCCAGAGGGCATCCACTCTGGCAGCCCCCGGAGAAGGAAACCGGGAGAAGAAACAGGGCAACTGTGTGTTGTTGGGAGTTGCGAAGAGATCCACCTGTGGACGGCCGAAGCGATTGGACAACTCCCAAAAGATGGACGGATGGAGCTGCCACTCCGACTGATCCACCTGCTGCCTGCTGTGCCAGTCCGCTTGTGTGTTGTCGACTCCCGAT
The DNA here is from genome assembly GCA_027560375.1 of Imantodes cenchoa. Classification (NCBI taxonomy): domain Eukaryota; kingdom Metazoa; phylum Chordata; class Lepidosauria; order Squamata; family Dipsadidae; genus Imantodes; species Imantodes cenchoa. The sequence continues at coordinate 7,878 of JANHGD010009645.1, forward strand.
ATGTGATCCACTGAGATGGAAAGCAGAGTCCTCTCCGACCATAGGCCCAGATGTAGCGCTTCCGCCATCAGCGCTCTGGATCTGGTCCCCCCTTGGTGAGTGACGTGAGCCTTCACGGTAGTATTGTCCATGAGTATTAGAACATGACTGTCCAACACTAAGTCCCGGAAGGCTCTGAGGGCCAAGAAAACCGCCCACAACTCCAACCAATTGATAGACGCAGAAGCTTCCAAGGGGGACAGCGGCCCTGCGCTATGTGACCTTGAGCGTGGCCCCCCCAGCCCGAGAGGCTGGCATCCGTTGTTACCACTAGTCTCTCCGGCTCCTGGAAAAGGCAGCCCTTGGCTAGGGCATCCAACTTCCACCATGACAGGAACCGCCTGACTTCCGGGGAGATGGACACCCTGAGCGCGGAAGATCCGAGACCGGATCGCTGAAAAGGCAAAAGGAACCATTGTAGCTGCCGAGAGTGCAGGCGAGTCCATGGAACGATGGAGAAACAAGAGACCATCTTACCCAACAAGGAAGACAGCAAAGAGAGTTGGACTCCATTAGATGCCAGAACTATCCGCACCAGGTCCCTGATGCTGTCACACCTCTCGATAGAGAGGAAGACCCTGCACTCCCGGGTGTTTACAATGGTTCCAAGGTGGAGAATGGAGGTATCCGGAGAAGGAATACTTTTGTCTAAATTGACAGAAAACCCCAACCTCTGAAGGGTATCGATAACGATATGGGCATGGGAAGAAGCTAACCGATGAGAAGGGGCTTGGATCAAAATATCATCGAGGTAGCATTGCACCCGAATAGGAATGCCCCTCAGATGGGCTGCTACCACCACGAGGATCTTAGTAAAGACCCTGGGGGCCGACAACAGGCCGAATGGAAGGGCCCTATATTGGAAGTGCCGACCTGCATGGCAGAACCTGAGGTACTGCCTGTGGTCCCGGTGGATAAGGACATGCAGGTAGGCTTCCGTGAGATCCAATGACGCTAGGTAATCCCCTTGCCGAATGCACCCCAAGATGGTCTGAAGGGAATGCATTTTGAACCGCCAATACTTAACGTGGCGGTTCAAACACTTCAGGTCCAGTATCGGCCTCCAACCCCCCAAAGACTTAGGGACTAAGAACAACAATGAGTAGAACCCTTGACTTTGTTCAGACAAAGGAACTGCCTGAATCGCCTGTATATTCAGGAAATGTTGGATCGCTGTCTCCATGAGACAACGCTTGTGTGGTAACCTAGACACCGGGCAGTGGATGAACGAACTAGGAGGCATAGAAATGAATTCGAGACAGAGACCCTCAGAAATAGTCTGGATGACCCATTTGTCAGAGGAAATGCGTTCCCATTCCGAGACAAATTGGGACAAACGACCTCCTACGTGGTCTACCGGGGAAATCCTAATGAAATTTATGGTAGCGGTGGGAACCTCCTCCCTGGGTCAATCTACGGTATGACCTACCCCTAATGGGCCTGTCTTGAGACTGGCACTGACGAAACCCAGAGTTGCCCTGGGCTCGAAACCCAGACTTACCCGTGTTAGAAAAGGTCTGATCAGAGGCATGAAAGGGCCGTCTCGGGTAGGGATTGGGCCTGGAATAACCCTTACGAGATAAGGAGGGCAGAACCTTCTTTTTGTCCTTTGGCTCAATTAAGATGGGTTCCAGAGAAGCCCCGAAAAGCGAAGGAGACTGGTACGGAGCCGACACCAGACGCCACTTGTGCTGATGGTCCACCTGCCATTGACGCAGCCAGTGGAGATGATGAACTGCGACCGTAGCCCCCAAGGCCTTAGCTGCAAACCTGGAGGAGTGTAGCACTGCATCTGCCGCGAATTGGGAGCATGCAAACACTTTGTTCAGCTCCTGATGCATTTGGAGGTCGTCTGCTGGGATCCTTTCTTGAACAGTGCAGAGCCAAAGCAGAGCAGCCCGTGAGAAAAAGGAGGCAGAGGAAGACGCCCGAATGGACCAAGCATCCGCCTGGTGAGCCTTGACCAAAGTTTGTTTGGTGTGCTTATCCTCCGGGTGTAGAACTTCATCAGACGTGCCCGGCATAGTAGTGTTCGAGTGGAGACCCAAAACGGGTGGATCCACCGAGGGCACCTCCAGCAGAGAAGCGAGCTCCGGAGCAACATTGAAATGCCTTTTGTCCACCGCTGTGGGCGAAGGACCAGCAGCTGGAGCCTTCCATTGTCTGCTGATGTTGTCTAGAAACATAGGAGGTGCAGGAACCAAATCCACTGAAGGAACAAATTCTGCGAAGATGGGATCCAATTGCGAAGGAGAGTCAACCGGAGCTGCCGATCCAGATGGAAGATCAGCGAGGGCCCTCACTGACCCTTGTGGAGCAGTGACTTAAAGAGTGCTGGAGGAAATAGACCTGCAGGCAGCTGCTCCCCCAGCTTCTCGTCATCCTCAGATAAGGCATCTTGATCGGGAGAGATCAAAGGGCCGTGATCTCCCCGAGGTTGGGTCCCCGACCTGTTTGTTTGCTCTGGCAAAGGTGTGTCGCTCTGAGGAGCCGTAGAGGCTATGACTGGAGGGCGGGAATTGCAGGCCGAGAGACCTTGTTGCACAGCAGCAGCCAGCAATGCCTGCAGGGTGCCTGGTCCAGTAAGATAGGTTGTAGGGGAGTAACTCCCTGCTGGATGGAAGGCGCGCCATTCTCAAGGTCAATAGGTGACTGTGGAATCGGAGCCGTGGAAGGACATGGCCCCCAGGGATCCATGGAACGCCTGAAAAACTGGATCATCCAGGGAAGGCACCACAGGAGTTTGGCCGGTAGGAGCAGGCGCTGGAACCCACGAGCCCTTGGAGCGTGATTGTGAGGCCCTGCTGTCGCCACGCTCTACCCTCAGCCCTTGCTCAGGGCGACCCCACTCTTGAGGGGAAGCATCAGATTGTCCATTTCCCCTGGGGTCATCCTCAGGCACTGGTCTATTTGACTTGCTGCGGCATTTGCCAGATGCCTTTTCTACAATTGGAGCCATGTGACCCAAGGAGCAACAGGAGGAGACCAGTGGAGGAGAGAGGAGCAAAGAATAAGGCTTGCCGGCAAGAGACGTGAGCTCCGAGACCCCAGGCAGCCCGAAAGGCAATCAAATCTCTCACAATAAAAAGCGCGCCCTTTTCGGCACCTCCAGCAGCAGCGATGATGTCACTGGCTCTGAGGCCTCCCAGCGCTCGCACGGGCGAACCTGGCGCAGCGCGAGGCCTTTGACAGCTAGTGCCGAACGCGAGAAGCCTCCGGCGCTCGGCAATGCGGCGGGCGATGACACGGAACAGCTGATGGGCGCAAGAGCACTCAGCGCTGGCGGAAAAGCCGCCCACTCACTAGCGGTGATCGATCGTCCTGATGAGGGAAAAAACTCCGTGATTTGAAGTTTGTTTGCTCTGGCTGAGGTAACTGAGGGGCCAAGGCAACGTGGAAGCGAAAGAAAAGGGAGAAATTACCAGCCACAAACGTCAAAAAGAGGAACTGGTATCCAAGACAGGAAAAAATCCCAAATTAGGGAAGAAAAAAGATAAAGGTGGGAAAGAGCCAGGAAGGAATGGATAACCACAACCAGTCCAAATGGCGGACCGAGTCAGATCTGGGTATCTAAGATGGTGCCCAGATTTATATTTAGCAGACTCGGTCCCTCATTGGCTGGCACAAGGTTAACCCATTCCTGAATGATGGCTCCTCCCACGGTGGAGAAACACATTTCAACTCTGACTTTAACTATAATATTTCAATTCTTCTAATGATGAGGCTATATGTAATTAGTATCCAGATCTTTTCCACAACATTATTTTCTTTCTCTTTCTACACCCATATCTATGTAGACCTCAAAAGCTACTTAAAAACTTAAAGAGTATAACTCCACTTAATTGAATGTTATTTTGTTTCTGGAAGAATGGGATTATGATTTATTTCTGGACTTGTTCTTAACTGAAACTACTTTTATCATGTAATGAAGCAGTAGGACATTGCATCTAGGCATAAGTTTTGAAAGTAGTGCCTCAGATCAACTTACTAAATTTAGATGGTCCTGCAAATTGCAGAATTAAGTCTGGCCCACTGCCACAAACAGCAGCTGACAGTAACCAAGGCAGAATCATATGAGATTCTTCAGATGCTGATCTTCTTAGGGTGTGAACAAGTTAGCTTAATGCAAAGTTTGCTTGCACTATTATATCTAGATTTAAATACTGTTCTTAGGAGAATAGAATCTAGAAACGGACTTCAGATATAGAAGGTAAACACACATCTGGATTTTCCAGGCCCAACGTGGCCTGCTACATTTATAAGCATAATCTTCTTGCATTCAGCCTTTTTTCATGCATATATAGATTAGATTTTTCCGTTCCAGTTTCATGCACTTTTTCTGATCATTCTCTATTAAATTGATCGCAAATATTCTAAGATGCTGAAACATTATGATGAAATATGCAACATAAGAAAAAGGCCACAGGAAATCTGTCTACTGCCTTAATTTGTTATGTTTGTCTTCTGTTATTAGTATTCAATGGCATCAGATCATAGGGTGTGTGAAGCATTCATCTCTCTGTTTGATAAATATTTCTCCCATGGAGAAACCTCTAACTCCCAATAAAATAAGCCAATGCCCTGCTTTTATGTCATCTTCCTGCAGGTAAAGCGGCAGGATGCTGTCCATGTTTTGAGAAAGTGTGATTATTCTGAGTTTATAAATTAGCATTATTCTTGCCACAGTTTCATAAGGAATCAATAGATACTCACTTGCAGGAGATATTTAATCCATGATGGGTTGTTGATAGCAAATTGAGCCTTTTTGTCTGTTTAATAAACCTAATTGTTAAGAGGAGAAAAATAAAAGGTGATAGAAAAAAACCCCCTCCTTATATTGAACTGAAATATATCTTTGTCCATAGCTGGTGGTCCATGTAGTTTTAAATTTAAACTTTAAAAAGTTTAAATAACTTGGTATTCTTTGTCTTTTCCATTATTCTTGTCTCTGTACTGTGCTGACCAGTTTCATTGTAGTACCTTTATTTTTATTGTTACCTGCTAGGAAATGTAGACATGTTAAGCATTGTTGAGATATTTTATTCATCAAACTTTGAAAAAAAATCTCTTAAGGATTATTATTGTACAATAATCAAACCACTACACAAAACAAGAGGAATACAATATCATCGGGCTCCAGCTACCAGCCCTGGACGATATCTTCACATCTCGCTGTTTTAAAAAGGTGCACAACATTCT
>JANHGD010009646.1:104333-114724 GCA_027560375.1 Imantodes cenchoa
CAGGCCAGGTACCCAACATTACGATTCATAACAGTAGCAAAATTACAGTTATGAAGTAGCAATGAAAATAATTTTATTGTTGGGGGTCACCACAACATGAGGAACTGTATTAAGGGGTCACAGCATTAGAAAGGTTGAGAACCACTGACTTAGACTTATATACCGCTTCATAGTGCTTTGCAGCCCTCTCTAAGCAGTTTACAAAATCAGCATATTGCCCCCAACAATCTTGGTCCTCATTTCACCCACCTCAGAAGGATGGAAGGCTGAGTCAACCTTGAGCCAGTGAGATTTGAACTGCGGAACTGCTGAACTAGCAGTCAGCCTGCAGTACTGCAGTCTAACCACTTCGCCACCTTGGCTCTTAACAAACTTATGTAGTTACGGTTAGGACATTGACTACTTAACATTTCCAATGGAAAGTGGATTGGTTTTAAATTTTGCCCCAGAAAACACCTAGGTTTTTTCTTAGCACAGCCCACAAGTTTTTCAAACTTCTGGTAATATCTAAAACTTATCATGTGAAATCCCTCACATTATTTTTGAGATAGACGAAAAAGACCCGACAACTTTAAATAATAGGTCTGTTCTTATTGAAACAACATACTTTGCTGAGTGATTCCATTCCGCCCCACCCCCCAGCTAGATTATGAAAATGAAAATACCATATATTTGAAAGATAGTCTCCACTGAGGAAAAACTGGTGCTTAGATTTACTGTTTCAGACAACTGCAGAGGGGTGAATGCCTTGAAAAATCTAATAACCTTTGAAGCATGTGCTTGGAATGATTATTCCATCTCCAATCTAATGAATTAAAGATGTGAGAGATTTTTTTTTTTTTAATTTGGCAACGAAAATTTCATCCTTATTAAAAACAGTCTGTCAGGAAATGATAGATCATTCATTCTTTGTAATAAAAAGCAAAACAATTCTGAAGTTGCTACAACTGCTCAGGGTGATGGGGCTGAAATATGTCGTGGATTTTCATGAAGTGCCTGTGTGGTCCTCAGACAACATAGAACAACATTAACTCTCCCTTTTGCCCTCTTTCCTACCTCCCAAAAACGCTTTGATTCTTTTTTGTAACGTTTTGGAAATATCTCTTCACAATACCGTATACTATGACTTATTACCACAGTGGATCCAGGGTCTTCTGAAGAATCAACCCCATTTTTTCATCCAAGTCTCTGCTTTGAGAGTAGACTCTTTCTGTTTCTATCATTTAGTTTGCCATTTTTTTCTCAGCTGGACAAGGCAGAAGGAATTCTGGATAGGCAGTCTGGATAGTTAAGGGTGTCATACAAAAAGTCTAACTGCATTCCCTAACTCACTGACATCTCTGAGAGGCACCAGACTGGGCAAGTCTCATCCCTAAGCAGAGACAAAAACTATTTCAGTATGAAGTTATTTAAGGCTAGTTAATTAATACGAAGCTAAATGACTATATTTGGAAAGCAAGTTGAAATGAACTTGGTTTCCAAATTCTGCTATTGTAACAGGAGTTCTGTTCACTGATATTTTATCTTTCTCTTATGTGGGAGTTAAGGAGTATTCGGCTGTCTTAGCTCTGCATATTCTATATTATTATCTTTTTGCAACAGCATAAAGCTTGAGGTAAAAAGCAAATTTGATAAAAAGCCAATTCTCAAGAGCACATTCCCTTCTTCTTCATTGCTCAGAAGAGGTGTTTAAATGGGACAGACCTTGAAGAAACAATATATTCTTCTCCTCTTAGATTATTAGAAATTATTAGCATTCCAAATAATCTAAGAGAGTTGAACAAAGCTTGTTTTTTATTTTGTCTGCCAAAGCCCACAGCAAGCATTTCATTTCACTGAGAGCATTTCACCGAGGCAGCCATTGTCAGCGCCATCTTGGAGAGGCAGGCCCAGTTGTGGCCCTGAAAATTTATGTTATACAGAGCAAAAATTCATTTTTTAAATACTGATTTATTGCCCAGATCTAACTGAAATGATATTATTAATTTTATTCATTGGAAGGATTTTTCACACACATTTTTAAAGAAGAGGCTCTAATAGCAGGAAAGGTAGAAGGAAAGAGAAGAATACAACCAATAGCAAGGTGGGTGGACTCAGTTATAGTGGCAATGAAGACCTGAAGGATCAAGTTAGGGACAGATGTTGTGGAGAACATTTATCTGTGTGATCACTAAGATTTGTGGCACACACTCACTCACTCACTCAATCGATTTGGCATCATGCAACTTATTTCACATTAGTTGCATATCCAGTTGCCATATTTGCAAGAGACGTGATAGCCCCAAAGGATGAAGCATTGCAGTGAAATATGTGAAGCTGTTCTCCATGTCTTGAAAGAGTAGAGGCCCCATTCTTTTAATCATCTCTTCTCCTTGTTAGAAGAGACAAGATGCAACCTTCTGAAGCGCCAGGCTTTAAATACTGCAAAAACCCTACTACTGAAATTTAAACATATGTTGTTGCTCATTGTATCTATTACATATAATTATGAGTTCTGTGTTGCTTTTCTTTTCCCCATAGTATACTGATTTCCTTTCTGGAAAATGTGAACCAGTTTTAAATTAATTATGTTTGAACTATAAGGCTACTAATATGTAAACAGACCAGAGTCCCCCTCCCATAATTAGTCATCTATTTTGGGAAATTGTAAAAAACAGTATCTAAGAGGGATAAAGCACTTTTTGAATTCAAAGTCATAAACAAATTATTAGTATAGTAAAAGAAAGGAATGAAGTTATCTTAGTATTGCTGGGTAGGTCAGGCTTTTAGTATGCAATACTAATGGAGAAAGGCTAAAAATAAGGCTTTCATGAAAGTCACTTTAGGACATCTGCCTGTTTCTACATTTTTCCAATTCCTAAACTTTCATAGGTATCTTTACTAACTGAATAGGCAATATTTTAACACAAGAAGTATAGGATGATTCAGAATTGGAACAAAAGATAAAGATAGAGTGAGCAAATTGTTACTCAGGAGATAAAATAAAGGGAAAAAAAATCTACTGGCATGATTTTTTTACTGAGATTTTACTGAGACCTCGCTATTCTCTTAAAGCAGCTTCTTCTCTTAAAGTATTTGTTTAGAAGGTTGAATTAATATATTTGGCATGCCTTGACTATTAATATAAGGCAAAAAATCTCAAGTAAAAGCCATCCATGGAAAGAGAGATTTAGCCATTGTCAATTTATCATATCTATCAGGAAACTAGGGCTCCCAAGAGCAGCTGCTGGACCACTTGCACAGCTGTAGCCTCATGAGCCTGGGCAGGATTGTGCTGAGATATAGATATGATCCTTTTCTAGTAGTTGATTTATGTGCATGGTGTTTAGCCAGATGACGATGAACACCATTCAGTGGTGGGTTGCTACTGGTTCGGACCAGTTTGTGCGAGCCAGTGGTGGAAATTTGGCCTTTTTCACCGAACCGGTAGCAATGGCTGGCTTGCCACACCCCCGAACAGTTCCCCGGTTGCCGCTGCTTGAAAGCGGCTGGCAACGAACTGCGCATGCACAGAGGGTCAGTTCCCAGATGTAACATGTGCACTTCCGAGCCAGTAGGGAAGATAAGTGAAACCCACCCCTGGAACATATATATGTACATGTAATTTACAGAGTGCTCACAAGATTACATAATCAAACTTGACTATGTTGAGGATGTTTTTCCTAATTCCTCTTTTGCTCACATCATTGTTTTTTTAAAACATCCCAGAATAAAGCAACGGTAAATTATTTCCACATTGTTGACAACACAACTACATGGATGTGACCACGAAGTCACCAAGAGTCAACCTTAATCTGAAGAAGACCATACTTATTATGCAATAACTAGAACAGTAAAGTAATCATTTATTTTATAAAAGGCTCGTCCAGTCTTCCATAACATTGCCACTCTTCTCTTCCATGAGAAGTGTTGCACTCAAGTTGGAATATGACCCTACCTACGGCTTTTAAGTAATGGAGAAATGGTTCTATCCATTCATGTGGATTCCATGGCATATGATCTAGGCCTTCTTGAGAAATTTTGAAACAGGGCTCTACATCAGTAATACAACTTCCTACTGATTTTTGGTAAGAAAACTAACTGAATTCCTTAGTTAGAGAACTAACTAATATTCCTTTGGGAAGGCATAATCAATTTTAAAGGCCAAAAAATGTCTCTTTGCCAAAGTAACAGGCATCCAAAGTAATGTACCATCTTTTTTTCACAATGTCACCATGTCACTGTGGGCTCTGGATTCCCAAAATATAAGGAAAACATTTGCAAACCCTTGACAGGATACAAATGCCCGTGCCCCTCTCTGAAGCCCTTGATCTAAATTTGGGAAGCAAATTAAGATACCAAAGGTGAACGAGGTGCCCTAAAAGCTGCCCTAGAATGAGCTACTGTAAAATAGAATAGAATAAAATAAAATAGAATTCTTTATTGGCCAAGTGTGATTGGACACACAAGGAACCGGGTGCATATGTCTGGGTTCATATGCTCTCAGTGTACATAAAAGAAAAGATATATTTGTCAAGAATCATGAGGTACAACACTTAATGATTGGCATAGGGTTCAAATAAGCAATCAGGAAGCAATCAATATTAATATAAATGATAAGGATGCAAGCAACAGTTACATATATACCGTCATAAGTGGGAGGAGATGGGTGAAGGAACATTGAGAAGACTAATAGTAATAGTAATGCAGCCTTAGTGAATAGTTTGACAGTGATGAGGGAAAACATTCATATTTTGCTATCATCTCTGCTTGCAGGAAGAACAAAGTAGGAGCAACTACAGTGTAAAGGACTCCAACTTTTCCCCCCTGAGTGTTGGTAGATTTTCTGAGTATTTAGCACAGTAATGCTCAACTGGGAAAAGATTGTGCTGGGTGGGCTTTGAAGTAGCAGCAGGTGAGAGATAATGCAGGGAAAGCACACTGTAATAAGATGCTACGAGCAAGGCACGGATTCTGAATTAGCAGAATAAAGTCTTTTAGTAGCTTTCTGTCTCATACAAAGTTTCTTAACTTCCAGAATAAAAATTTCTCCAGAAGAGTTACCAGCAATAAAAGTCATCAAAAGTCAAAAGTACATTCTTTTTCAATTAGGCTTGTGTATTGTTGAGTACATTTTAAATTATTTTTATTGTGGTGATTTTATAAAGCAGACATTCTGGATTTTTTTTTCCCCATGAGGATACCTCCTTATGAATGCTGATGCTTGCTGATGCCTGCTCAAAGCTTAAACAGTGGAGCATATTCATGTTTTTTAGATGAGTACATAGTAAAATTGGATCCTATCTTTATTTGGCTGGTTGAGTTACACTACCATAAAGCCATTCTGTTTTTAAATCAGATAACTTTTTAAATTTTATTATACACATAATAATGAAAAGGGGCTATGATAAAAAATATACTGGAGTAGAAGACTGCAACTAAACATAGTTAAAGCAATAACTGTAATCAAATTCTGATCTATAGTTAATTTGGCAACCTTCGCCCTTAAGAAAATGTGATGTAATCAGCTTCAGCAAGCTCTATGAAGATTGATGGCTTGTTGACTGGTTGTCTGGAAAATACATGTTTTAACAGATTGTTTCAGAATCTAGTTTCCAGACCAACTACAAACAACACTTTTGCTAACATTCTAACATTCAAATTTGTTAGGTCAGAACTAAATGTGTATTTTTGAAAACGAAAAAGGGATTAATAGTCTAATTAAGCTTCTAAACAATCTTCTAATTTAATTACTAGCTGCAATGGAGGCAATTTGTTAATAAAAGAACTGAGGAATGTTCAGTTCTGTTATTAACAAGTAGCAGAGGTACTCTACTGTGGGCTTAATGAAAGTGAGGTAATAAGAGGAAAAATTCTGGGTGATGAAATATGTTTTAGTTAAATGCATTTTTTTGCAGACAAAATTTAGAAAACAAAAAAAGAAATCAGAAGAAATTATTTTTTATTTATTAGATTTTTACACTACCTTTATTACTTAATAGGTAACTGAAGGTGGTTAGTTACCTATTTTACCCACAACAACAACAATCCTGTGAGATGGGTTGGGCTGAGAGAGAGTGATTTAAAGTCACCCAGCTAGATTTCATGCCTAAGGCACAACCCACAATCTTCTGTTTCTATGCTAGGATCTTAACCATTATATCAAACTGAAGAAAAAGGAAAAGGAAAACGAGTTGTTTAGATAACTTGTTCTAAAGCAGGATCAGTCCGAAACTTTATCAATGTTTACAGAGAAATGTTTTTAACCATAATTCAACTGGATATTTTACTATACACAAATTGCAACACAGATTGCACTACTATTATATTATTTCTTATTTTAATGCAGCTCCTCAAAAAGAAGTCAGAGATATGAGAAACACTGAAAAGTAATATGAAATCCTTCAAGTGGTAGTTGACTGCCCATGTTTATATGAAGATGTTGTAGTTTCCATGGCAACAATAAAGATAGCATTTTTGCAAATTTATTTATATTCTTGTAATTGGGGCTTTACTGGAACTGATTTTTACAGGCACCTGTCACAAACTAGATGTAGCCAGGTCCAGTATGTGATTTTCAGCTTAGAATTCCAAATCTCTCACTGACTGTAATCTGACATAAAGAAATGGCTAAAACATTTTTCATAATGTAATAGAATTGGAAACAATTAGAAGAAGCTAGTCCTTTCTTAATGGGAGGTTTACTGTAAATTTCAGACAAAGTAGTGCACACAGTTTGTTCTGAACATTTTTATTTTAATTTATTTTTTAAAATAACTGGTAACTGAAACATTCATATCATGAATTCTTTGGAATCTAGTTTACCACATAGCAAATTAGGAAATTCTGGATTTTGGTCCAGCTATTCATGAATAAAAATGTACTATGTTTCCCCGAAAATAAGACCCCTTTTGAACCCTGAAATAAGCGTTTGACCTTATTGCCATGCACTCAAAAGCCCGATTGGACTTATTATCAGGGGATGTCTTATTTTGGGAGGAAACAGGGTACCTAATGACCAAGAACATTAAATGTTGGGAACAAACCCTTGTAAATGCATTGTCCTAATGGTATTTTGCCCCCTCCCCCAAAATACACACATACACTGATCTTGGTTGTTTTCCTGCAGATATTCTATTACTACACTAACATCATTAGCGCAAGGTTGTTGGTTTTTTTATATGTCTAGCAGCTTGGTTGTGGTATGGTTTCTTCTTTAATGGTGCCTTGATTTTGGTATTGTTTCTTCCATGTTTAGCTGGTGCTGCTTCCTACTAATGCTAGGTATTGGGTGCTCTGGGGTTATTTCTCCCTTTCCTTGATTTTTGGTTGTATCTTTTTAAAAATGTTGTATAAATAGGATTTATCTCTATATGTCTGCTGATAGCTGATTTGTCAGAATGCTAACTTTCCAGGAATTCCCTAGCATTTTTGGATTTGGCTTGATCTAAAATATCTACAGTTTCCCAGCTGAGACACTAAAGATTATAGCAATCACAATCTAGAACAGACAGGAAGAAGATTGGCAGAACACATTCCAGAATATCAGCTGACAATCAAATATAAAGTACCCTGTTCTGATCTGCCCTGCTGATTTAAAGTATATATACTGTTATACAGGTAGTCCTTGAGCCTGCCCATTCCATTCGTAGCCTGAGGACTCATGAGAGTGAATCTCACACCTTGAGTGCAATATCTCCCTCCTTTCGCCCACGCATTTGCTAAGCGAATGAAAGGCTCATTAAGTGCACTTGAGGTATTTCAGAGTGGGGAAAGCTATGAGGGGCCTACTGATGGAACGGGCCACCTGCCGACCCACTGAAATACCTCATGTTCCCCAAATAGCTTCTCCCCCAACCTGCTGCATCGGATCAATTACCTTGTGAAGATCTAGCAAGCAGTCTCTTCTCCAACCTCGTACGCCCCTCTGCAGTTCCATTCACTCCTCTGCGAGCCTCCCCAGGCCTGTTGCACACCAAAATGGAGACTCCGGATCCAGTCCCTGGCTCCATTTTGGCCAGCAAGGGCAAACAACTGCCATGGTGCTGCAAGATTTGTAGTTTTGGGCCTCGTTTGGAAACGATAGGGAGCATTGATCGCGTAACTTCCAACGTTGGCTATGGAAGCGCTTGTAACCCGGGTATTACCTGTAGTGATTTTTTTTAAAAAACCAAACCAAAAGGCTTAGCTAGCATGGCACAAAGCATTTTCTTTTCTTAATAAAACTGTCACTGTTGTTTTTTAGCAATGAGGTGGTGACTAAAGTCCAGATGTTGGGTTTTTTGTTTTTCTAAAGTGTGTCCCAATCCAGAAAAATGTTAAAAGGTAAACTGAAAAAAGATGAAACAATTCTCAACCTTTTGCAATGAATAATGAATATTTGCCACATAGTTTTAAAATATCAGATCTACCCATTATTTTAACAAGATTGATGCCTTTTTGTAACTGTGACGTTTGAAACTTCTAATTAGACTTTCAGACACAAACATGAAGCTGGCGGCGCCAGCTGTAAAGTTATATTATGAATGCTCTCAAATATTTTATTTTTCATCTCTTTTATGCTGAGGTTCTATTACTTCTAATCTATAGCAAACTGGGGAACTACTTGCAGCCTCTCCTGGATAGAAATACTGTGGTTAGAGTTATTCATGCAATAGGAATCTTCAACCAGTATTTCTGTAGTGAACCACAAGTGAACTATTTCTGAAGACAGACTAGAAGTAGCAGGTGGGAGATTGTGCATATTTTGACAGCGATTCAGAAGTGCTTTAGACATGGTGTGTATGCAGCACTTCTCTGCCGTTTATTCAAATACACCCGTCTTTTTTTTTTTTCAGGCTTCTGTATGAGCCCATTGCTTAAGAGTCAGATTCCTTTTGATCCGTTAAATAAAAACGTATTTTCCTAAGCTTGTGAAGAAGCCTGGGGAAAAAAAGCTGTTTTCATAGATAGCAAAATAAGATAAAACACTGCCCTCACATGAAGTCAGAAGCACTTGCCGAATCATTTTTCAGTTCAAGGGGTTAGTACAAAATGCAGCTGCTAAAGTACTAATTAGAACTACTGGTAGTAATTGAAACACATCTCATTTGTGCAGAAAATAGTCTCCGTCCAGTTTGAATGCAAATACTTTATCTTAAGGTAGCTATTGGGAGGGAAAAAATCTGCTTGTAGATGAGTTGTCCCATGACTCTTTATGACTAAAGGGTTTGTTTTCTTAATAATTTTATGTGTTGAGGACAACTTTTGGGGCTCCTGCTTGCAGAATTCTCTTGGCACATAGACTGATGTTTTTCTAACATCAAGAAAACACTTTTCTAATTCCCTTGCTGTTATTAAGTACTTGGTCATCTAATTTTATCACAGATTTTGTTCCACTGATTTGATTTTGGAATTATGTCATGTTACCATCCAAATATTTTTCAGAGTATAAGACGCACCTTAGTTTTTGGGGGAAAAATCTGCCTATCAGGTATTCATCTGGCTAGCGTCCTTAGTCTGGTTAGCTTCAGCACATTATTTTATCTCCTGGTTAGGGCTGAAAAGGCCTTTTAAAGAGGGAGTAGGAATGAAAGTAAGCGTGCAAAGCCAGGAAGATCGTTAGCACCGCGTTAGGGCTGAAAAGCACCACTTTTTCAGAGGGAGTAGGGATGAAAGCAAGCTTGCAAAGACTTAGAGCTGGAAAAAACCTTCTTCAGAGGGAATAGGAAGCCGGGAAGATCATTAGCACCTAGTTAGGGCTGGGGAAAAAAGCTTCAAAAAAGCTACATTCGAACTATAAGACGTGCCCAAATTTTCAGCCTCTTTTAGGGAGGAAAAAGGTGCGTCTTATACTCTGAAAAATACAGTGGTCTGCTTTGCAGTTCCCTCAGCGCAAGCTGTGGTGCAGCCTTGGGGCTGAAATTCAGAGTCCCACAGGCTGCTGAAATGGCCACGTAGGACCTGTCAGAGGATGAGGAAAATAGTAAACAAGCCCAACTTTAATATAACTAACTGCTCATTTTTCACGTTATAAGCACTGAATCATTAAAATGAGTAACTCATAAAACAGTCGCAACTTTTTATCATATTACCCTGAATGTTTTTTTTAAAATCGGTCTGCCTTATTGAATAGCAGAAATGTGCTGGGCTTGAGCTTGAGCGTCTGAAGGGTTTCTTCTGTATCATTTTCAAAACGCAGAGTCTTCTTGCACATGCTCAAAGCATCAAGTACAAGCAATTGTGAAGCATAAAATGGCTTTGAAGTAAAGGAGAACTTCATGCCTCTGAATTCAAATAACCTAGTCATCTAAGATGATTAGGAAAGATCAGGAAATTAAGTCCTTTATATCCCAGGCCTAAAATTATTTAGATACACCCCTTAGACCAGTGTTTCTCAACCTTGGCAGTTTGAAGATGTGTGGACTTCAACT
>JANHGD010009660.1:3982-14714 GCA_027560375.1 Imantodes cenchoa
GAATGGAGATTTTGCAGTATCCTTCCCCTGCCACACCCACCAAGCCATGCCCACCAAGCCACACCCACAGAACCGGTAGTAAAAAAAATTGGATTTCACCACTGCTTTATTGACTAAGACTTTAGGCTGAGTTATTGAGGAAAATCTGGCCACTGAGTTCGTGCAACTTGAACCAAAGACTTCATCTTTTGCGGATCAGACAGATGGACTTGATATTGTAATAGTCTTTCTTTGGTCCTTTTTTAGACTTCCTACGCTAGATCCTCTGTGATCTTGCTATGTCCCTGTACATTTGTCATTATGAAACCATTTAAAAAAACCAACACAGGACATGGATAGATAGCCAGTGTCTGATGTATGTACGTACATATGTACGGATGTGTGTGTGTTTGTGTGTGTGTGTATAAAGAAAAAAAATGTTTCTCCTCTACAGCTCCTGTTCATCAAAATTAGTGATCTCATACTTAATATGAGAGGAATATATTTAGGAACTTTAAATAGCCACCCAACTCACAGATGTGACTCTGTATAGGATATAATAAAACCAACAATTAAAGCAATAAAGTAATGACTGTTAAAAATAATATAACTATAAGCAAGATTGTGGGAGAATGAATCAGAATCTTAAAATACAGCCAACTCGTGGGCTCCGTGTTACCTGGATGGTTTTGCAAACCCCAGGCCTGCTGAAAAAAAAACATGTTTGAGAGATTTCTGGAAGGTCAATAGGATCCGGGCTAATCTCACCCAGGGGAAATGATGTTCCAAAAGACAGATGCCACAGCAAAAAAGGTTCTTCTCCTAGGTCCTGTTAGATGGAATTCTTTAGCAGATGGGACCTGTAACATACTGCTTCTGCCAGATCTGATGGGATGGGTAGAAAGAAGTGGGGAGAGGGGAAGTGGGGATATTAGATAATATGGCCCTGTGCCATGAAGAGCTTAGAAGGTAAAAAACAGTATCTTGAATTGGACCCGGGAAAAACGGGCAACCCATATAGCTCATGGGACAGGGGCATATCCTTCTGGGGGCACATATAACTGTCCTGCCGCCATATTTTGCATCAGTTGAAGCTATATAGGCAGACCACAATTTTCCAGTGTCAGTATAATCATATTTTGGGCCAAAACTGAAGAAACTACCCAATATATTGAATGGATAATGACTATTTGATCATCCCACGGGGAAAAACAGGAAGAGCCATACTGCAGTTTTCCCTCCAAATAACAATTTGGGAATAGAGGGATTTGTCCTCCATTCACTGGGGAATATGATACTTTTGAAAATAACAGTTGGAAGGAACAAATAATGTTGAAGGTTAGCTTGCACTTAAGTGGTGTTGTTTATCCAGTACATTTTTAAATCCTTTCTATAAAGCTTAATGAGGATTCCTGGTTTATCCCATCCCATCCTGGTTTAGCTATGTTTATTTTGTTCATCTCCTTCCAGTTTGCTCCCTCATTCCGTTTCCTTCTTAATCTAGTATAGCAGCGGCCCTCAACTTTTTGGGCACCAGGGACCCATGAAGAGAGGTTTTTCTGTGGACTGGAGAAACAGCCTGGTTTTCTATGCTGCTTGCATCCCACAGATGGGGCTTCGCCTAGTTTCTGGCATGCCACAGCCGGTGTTGGTGCACGAACCGAGGGTTGGAGACCCCTGCAGTATTTCTACCCCTTCACCAGCCAATTCTTGTTTTTCCTATTTAAACAAAAAGGATATGTGTGTGTCTATTTGTATATTGCGTATTTCTGTGGCTGGTGGTTTGCGTGTTTGAGAGAAAATAGTTGAAACATGAGAATCACATTTGACCATGGAAGGATAAAAATGTAATCCATGAATTCTTCCTCTGCATTTACAGCATTTATTGTATTAATGAGGTAGTTTTGTTTAGAGGCAATTAATTTAAATCAGTAATTGGTAATTCGGCTAGTATCAACTCATTTTTCCTTTGTCAGCTCCCCACTTGTAATGACAACCCTGTTTTGTTATTTGATAATAAAATACAGTAATCTGCTAATTATACAGCAGCATTTAGCCGGTATTTGATGCTGATTCCTTCTCTACTACAAATCTGCATATTGAATGAACTATCTGTCTGTTGAACTTCAGAGAGAAGTCATTTGCGTCAAATTAACAGCTGCTCTGACTATTAAGTACTTTAATATTTCTTCACTAATATGAATGATTAGATCATTAGACCTACCGGAGTGGGTGGCCAGGATTTTCTCTATCATTGCATAATAGAAAGCTGGTTTGCAATATGCTGTTTCCCATTAATACTTTTTATCTAAGTAGCATTTGATTATTTGATTATTTTAAAGCAATAATAATAAATGAATAAATACGAGTATTGTTAGGGTTTTTTTAAAAATTAAAAGGAACTGGATGAATATCAAAGGGAGGTGTTTAAGACATTAGTATCCATGGATGTTCCCCCTCCTTTGATGTAATTACAGGTAATCCTCGATTTACAACCACAATTGAGCACAAAATTTCTTTTGCTAAGTGAGACATTTGTTAAGTTCTTAAATTAGTAACACAGTTATTTAGTGAAACTGGCTTCCCTACTGACTTTGCTTGTCAGAAGGTCGCAAAAGGATATCACATGACCCTGGGACACTGCAACAGTGATAAATTTGAGTCAATTGCCAAGCGTCTGAATTTTGATCACATGTCCATGGAGCCGTTGCAATGGTCATCAGTGTGAAAAACAGCCATATCTCACTTTTTTCAGCACCTTTGTAATTTTTAACAGTGACTAAGTGAACTGTTGTAAGTAGAAGACTACCTGTATAGGGTATATCTGTTGTATTCCATTAAATTAAGTCGGCCTTATTCTCAAATCAATTATAACTGCCTGTGCATTTTGGCCACTTTAAGAGAATTATGGTAAATATGAAAGTGAAATATTTTACTTTATTATTATCAAATGATACAACATTAACTAAATTGCAAAGTTAATTTAATTGTCAAATTTAAGATTAAATGATAAAGTGATTATCAAATATTAACTAAGTAATTAAGTAATTCATTTTATTCATATTCATAAATGTGATCTAAAATATTTAGAGTATTAGAATTTCATTTGAACAATAGTCAAAGTATAGTACAATTTCATTTTAAGTGTGCTTGTGCCAGGTTCATTTTAAATCAATATTACATCTAAAAATATTTCAAGTAGAAATGACATATGCCTTTTCTTTGTATGTGAGCAAATGGATGCTATTTAAATGATGCTATTAAAATATTTTTTTTCTTGTGACTAAATCAGTGTTTTCCATCCCTTTTTCAGGTTATAGAAACTTTATCCAAACTTTCTCGCACCCCTATTGCTTTAGGCACTGGAATAAGGTACAATATAGTTGAATTTTTTTTAAAAAAACATTGATTTTGTCTATAATACACATATTTGCTTAGAAAATGAACTGCAAATCATTTTGTTTCAAAGTAATTCCACTTTTTTAAAAGTTACATTTTAGAATTGAATGATCTGATTGAAATTAGTTACATTAATATACAATATACAGATGAAATGAAAAATGAAATACTTGCTCAGGCATGCCAATAAAGTCATTAGTATGATCATTCATTCATTCATTCATTCATTCATTCATTCATTCATTCATTCAAGTAAAGGAGTTATATGGTCCCCCATCTTATCTATGATAACTCTGGCTGATTCACAAAAGCAGCAAAAGAAAAAGAACAAAAACAACAATAATGTGATTAAATCAGATTGTTCTTTATGATAATTTTTAACTTTTGTTTCTTTGTTTTTTGTTCCCATAGGTCCTTTCCTACTGAAGAGAGTGTTAATGATGAAGACATATACAAAGGTCTTCCAGATTTAATAGAGTAGGTCATACTGTGTATTAATTTTGGCTTCTAATTTGTAGGGCGTTGATGTTATGCTGATCCGATGGCGAACAATATTTCAATTAGCATTTAGCTGTTTACTTTAAATTCTTTTAAGTTATTAAGTTTGTAATTAATTTTTATTTTGTTCAGAGTTGGAGATAAACTCACCCGATGAAGACTTTTCAAATTTGCCATTCCAGAGGTCTCTAATAGCCTTATAAGTTACTTAATAGGGATCATGGCATCCATCCTCTGTTTTTTAAAAAAGGACAAAAAATCAGTGTGTTAAACCTTTGTTAAGCTTAATGTTTCATCATACCCTCAAAATCAAGGTACTGTACTTCCAAATTTGATCTTTATGATAGCCATGGCCTCATGAATTAGTACCACTGTCATAAATTGGGTAACAATCAACATTTGTTATTGATTTTTAATAGTAAATAATGTAAAATAGATACAGGTAATGTTCAATTTAACAACCACTTCTTCAGAGACCATTTGTAGTTGTGATGGTTCTGAACAAAAGGCACCTAGGACTGGTCCTTGAACTTCCAGCCATGGTACAACCTCTGAGGTGAGATGATTGCAATTCAGGAAATTCTGGTCCAGTTACTATTGTTAAGTGAAGACTACCTGTACGCTTATAGAAAGGCTATATGCACAAAACAGTAAAAACAAAATATCAGCAACTTTATCTTTCAATTTATATTGTTTGTATTTGTTTTCTAGTACGATTTGATAGCATTAGTAACCTTGACTATCACTAAGTGTTGTATCTTTTTATTCTTGAATGAATGTATTTTATTCTCCTTATGAACACTGAGAGCATATACACCAAAAACAAATTCCTTGTGTGGCCAATCACACTTGACCAATAAAGAATTCTATTTCTATTTGAACCTTCAAATTATCTTAAAATAATTTGTTTTATTTAAAAGGATGATTTATAATATATCAATTCCCAGGTTTCCAATAATAAAATAAATTTTCTCCTAGTTGGTTCTCCCATCCTGATTTACTGTTACAAAAACGAGTACTGTATAGCCCAGTGATGGTGAACCTATGGCACGGGTGAACCTGTATCAGCTCCAGTGCGCATGTGCGCACTGGTCATTTGATTTTTGGCCTTCTTTTCGACCGTTTATGCTCTCCCCAGGCTTCAAGAAAGCCTCCTGAACCCTGGGAATGGCGAAAAATGGCCCAATGGGCCTACTGGAAGTCCGGAGGCTTCAGTGAAGCCTGTGCACACGTGCGGAGGGGCAGTGTGTGGGGTTGTGCACATGCGTGGGGGCAGTGCGGGGGTTGTGAGCATGCGCCAGGGGAGGTTATTGCATTATGGGTGAGGGCACATACATGCACGCTATCGCGCACGCACACACCCTTTTGGCACTTGAGCCAAAAAAGGTTCACCATCATGGTATAGCCTTTTACTGAGCATAAGCTATCTCTCCTACATTTATGGTACTGATGAGAGAAGAATTTTTTAAAAAAATCTGTTCTGTCCTAGCTGGTTGTCTAGCTGGTTGTCTTCTTTGAACCTAGGGGCAATGTATTGATAGTAATTACGATTACATAAGATTTATTTATTTGTTTATATTTATATGCCGCCCAACTCCCAAGGGACTCTGGGCAGCATACAACAAGGCATAGACAAATGAACAAATCAGTAAAAAACACCCCCCAAATATTAAAATACATATAAAAATTAAAAATAATACAATCACTCGAAACAAACAGGGGGAGACCAGTTAACAAATCCTACCCAGTCCCTATCCCCCAAGCCTGACGGAAGAGCCAGGTTTTGAGGGCTTTGCGGAAGGCCAAGAGGGTGGGGGTGGTCTGGATCTCCAGAGGAAGTTGGTTCCAAAGTGTCGGGGCAATCACAGAGAAGGGTCTCCCCCATGGACCCACCTGCTGACATTGTCTGGCCGACGGTACCCGAAGGAGACCCACTCTGTGGGATCTAACCGGTCGCAGAGAGGTATGTGGTAGCAGGCGGTCCTGTAAATATCCTGGTCCAGTGCCATGTAGGGCTTTAAAGGTAATGACCAACACCTTGAATTGTGAATTTCTTGTATTCACTGGCCACAGTTAATGTTTACCATAGTTTAGTGTTCAGGTGATCTCAGCAACCTAAAGCCAAGCCAACTGTTTCTAAGTCTGCCTCCTAGCAGTGCTCAAAATGGACAGGAGATCAGAGGGAACCTATAGATTATTTTGTGATACTCATCTAGATTTTATAAAAGAGGTCCTATTATGCGCTCTGAATTTTCTCCTTTCACATTGTATTCTAGTGAAACGAGAGTGAATGAAGATGAAGACCTTTATGATTGCGTTTATGGGGAAGATGAAGGAGGCGAAGTATATGAAGACCTAATGAAAGCTGAAGCAGCACATCAGCTTGTGAGTTATAAAAAGATTCCTGCTGGATACAAAAGAAATAGTACAGTAATATATTTAGGCCATAATCCAAAATTAAACCCATTTCAGTCCCATGGATTTCCGATGGAGTATTAAGAGCCAATTAATCATACTAAAGCCATTGGCAACTTGGCTCTAATTTCCTTCCTAAAAATCTTCCACTGTCATCTACCTGGTAAAATTCATTCTTTTCACATAAATATTTTGGTCTGCCATCATTCTGCTCCATTACTTGGTCAATTAAGTGAGTGTGAGCTAAATTGCCTGATAATAAACATACTAATATATATCAGCGTTTTTAAAATGTCCCGTTCTCATTTAAGAAGTTTTAAAACAAGAAACACAGAGAATAAAACTGCGTCGGTTCTTTTGCCTGCATTTGCTTTGCCGCTTCTCATGGCTTCCCTCAGCACCTTTTCCCAATCTCCCTCTCTTTCTCTCTTCCTTCTACCATTTTTTAAATTGATTGATACCCTGACCAGTGAAGGCTGGGTTTAGATCTGCTGTCACAGCCTTTTCTCACAATTCAAAGGGTCCACACAGGGTACGGTGGGATCCAGAAGCCATTTACTATGTTTCCAGAAATCCTGGGAGAGATTCTGTTCCAATTATTCTTTAAATTGGCAGGATGTGGGGCAAGGCAGTTGTGCCTGTAGACAGCATGTTGCTGAGTTCAGGTCTACAACAAGATAGATTAGGATGCTGACTATCACTGACAGTTGGTAGAGAAATATGGTCCGGCTGAAAAATACCCAGAAGTGTGCTCATATTCAAGTAAACTCTTATTGACTTGGCAGAAATGTCCTGAGAATGACATAAGAACTTGCTGTCTTACGGAAATAAAACAGACTGAAGAGAAATACACCGAAACACTGGAATCAATCGAAAAGGTAAAGTGATGTGATAAAACAATCAGTAACTCATTTCCCATTTATTGCCAGGGGAGCTAGGAGAGCAGAGAAGTTTCAGGCAAGGATGTATACAGTACATAGTAGAGGTGTGCACAAAATAGAAAACATGTTTGGTTTTGACCTTGAAATAAAACAGCTTCATTTGAAATATTTCTTCAAAGTGTTCTGAGTTTGCTTTGTTCTAAAAGACAGCACTGTTGATCAGAGGGAATTTGAGACCAGTTACCAAACCCCTCTTTTTTGGGTCACAAAGATAAGCAGCACATAAAATTTGGTAAATTTATATTATATTCAATACCTGCCATAATCCAAGATCCTCAGTAGTTTTAAAGTAAGGAAGTATTAGATTTACCTGGATTTTAAAAAATCTTGTCTTTTTTATTTTTATAAATAACTCAAGGTGGTAAAAATATACAATACTTCCTCCTCCTCCTGTATTCCCCACAACAACAATCCTGTGGACTGAGAGAGAATGACTGCCCCAAGTCACCCAGTCAGCTTGCATGCCCAAGGCAGAACTAGAACTCACAGTCTCCTTGTGTCAACTGTTCAACTAGTAACCCAAAATAAAAAAACACTCCCGGGAGCTTTGAATTCCCAAAAGTAAAACTTTATTGGACTCACCATTTTGGTACTGAAGAATCAAAACAGGCTCTGGTTTTCCAGTGCAAATGCTTGCTTAGTTAAACAATAGCTTCCCTTTCTCCTCATCCCTGGGTGATCACATTGTCCAATTATGAAACATCCTTTTGTTATGGGAACAGTCCATCTCTTTCTCAAGCATCTGCAGTGGTGACCTTGATGGTTATCAAGCTTTCACGGTCCATGCACACATTCTCAGCATTCTATTTCCTCCTTCCCTTCCCCCAGTTCATTGGCAAGTAGAAAAGCATTAAGGTTTGAAAGAAGCAAAGCAGTTCAATCTTGACACCTTGTTTCTAACATGGTGCCTTAAACAGATCAAATTGGCTATATACTATATGTATGGGTGTATGTTATTTATCTATTAACTTAGAAATAAAGAGTTGTGGAAAACAATGGGAATATGTTCTATTGTCTTCCATTGAAATATCTATAATTTGTCAAAAAAAAACCCCACCCACTTCTCAACAGAGAGTATAGAGCAGTGATGGTGAACCTATGGCACGGGTGCACGCGATGGCACGCGGAGCTATATCTGCGGGCACGCGAGCTGTTGCCCTAGCTCAGCTCCAATGTGCATGTGTGTGCCAGCCAGTTGATTTTTGGCTTACACGGAGCCTCTGGGAGGGCGTTTTTGGCTTCCTCTGGGGGGATGGGGAGGGCATTTTTGCCCTTCCCAGACTCCAGGGAAGCGAAAAACGGGCCTACTGGGCCCGCCAGAAGTTGGGAAATGGGCTGCTTCTGGCCTCCACAGGGCCTCCGGGGGGGGGAGGCTGTTTTCGCCCTCCCCAGGCATTGAATTATAGGTGTGGGCACTCGTGCATGCGCAATAGTGCGTAAACACATGCTTTCGGCACCCGAGGAAAAAATGGTTTGCCATCATTGGTATAGAGGTTTTCTCTGCTTAAATAAAACTCTGGATCACTTAATTACTATTACAGAACATAGAAATCTGACAATCTCTGCGGTATTATATTTGTTAATTTTTAAAAAAACATTTTTTAAACAATCGTTCAGCCAATTTTTCAACGCTGTTAGTGACAACTGAATTTGGAAGGATCAAACCACATGTGAAAAAGTTTGTTAAACTTGTCAGATAATTGAATGAACTGTTTCAGTGTTGAAGCATTTTGAGATCCCTAATCTACCACAACATTCTAAATTTGACTGCTGGATACATTAACTTTATTATTAACTTTAAATAATGGATCAGTTTTTCATCTTAAAAGCATATGCCATTACATGTTTATTTTATATCACAGTGTATTTCACTATTACCAATGCATGGCCGACCACTCATTTTTCTTTTTTTTTAAAGTTAGATATATCTACTCAATAAGCAATTTCAAAACTTTATGGCTTGAGAAATAATTAAATGTAAGATTGAAAAATCCACCTTCTCCCTGACTCCCTTGTAATCTCTCAATGGAAATTACAGAACTGATTCTAGCATTTTTCAGGAATATTTTGATGTGGAATGAGTTGCAAGTTATTAAATGATTTAGATCAGTGTTTCTCAACCTCAGAGACTTTAAATTATATGGACTTCAACTCACAGAATTCTTCAATTTTCTGAGACTGAGAAACCCTGACTGAGATAAAAGGGAATTTTCATGCACAGTGACATTTTCTTTGAGGAAAACATCCAAGACAAAAGACAATAAAGCACTTTTCAAAAACAACAACAAAAGAGTTTGCTACCAAGATGAACTTTGCTCCAAATATTCCCTTTTATTGCTTCACTAGATACATAAACAATGACCCAATGGAGAAATAACTTATAACCACCTTAAATATCCTTTATAAAATCTGGGGCAATGTAATTTTATTTAGATTATGACTGCTAAATTTTGGGGGAATGGATCATTTAGTCTTACTGCAAAAATATATTGGCTATACCTTTTTGTCTGAATTAATCAAAGAAAAATCATCTTCATGTATCAGCAGTTTGGTAAATGCTGTTTTTATCAATTAACATTTAATGTGCAAGGTTGGGAACATGATATAAGACATATATATTTAAAATAGACATCAAGCACCTAAAAAGAAGTTGCATTGGGCAAAATGTATAATATTACTTGTGTGTCTGTGTTTTTCTCTTTATAGTTTTTTATGGTGCCATTGAAAAGATTTCTGACGCCATCAGAATTTGAAACAGTATTCATCAACATTCCTGTAAGTAATATTTCCAGAAGTTGTGATATTCATGTGAAGACTGTCTGTAAGACATTGCTGGAGAATTTAGGTAGAATGAAGACAAATAGGATGTACCGAAAGGATCCTTTGAGATTTAACAGTTGAATTGATAGATGAGCTTAGCGAATGGAAATTGTAGCTCAGCTATCGGTCTTACTCCTTCCTGCTCACATACCCACTTACTTACTGCTGTTACTGCTTCGTCTAGCCCGCTCCCTTAAGGAGGACGATTTTACCAGGAGAAGATTAAGGCTTCCTACAGAGAGGTTGGGAAGAAATGAACACGTTTTTCATTTCATGCAAGGCTTCAAAAGGAATAACAGTCACAAAAGTGTTGAGCTTTCTTTTGCCCAGGAAAAAAACACTCAGTTCAGGGTGCTTTGTTATCATTGCCCAGGAAAATACAGGATTGGAGAGACTCCATTGGTGAGCCATTGTTGGCTTAGCCAACAGAATTAAGGACAAGGCTAGCATATGGTTTACTGATATGTTTACTCGTCTACTAGAATGTTTCTTTAAAATATCACCTCAAAACACTTGGTGGGGTAGAGGAGGGATGATATTCAGGGGCGGTTTCCTACTTACCCGAATTACCGGAGCGGCTGTGCGCGCAGCCGGCGTCTTGCGAGTGGGTGTGTCGCCCACTCACGTGATTTTGGGCTTCTGCGCATGCGCAGAAGCCGAAATCTCGCATGAGCACGCTT
>JANHGD010009663.1:9035-22484 GCA_027560375.1 Imantodes cenchoa
AACCGCTTAGAGAGGGCTGTAAAGCACTATGAAGTGGTATATAAGTCTAAGTGCTATTGCTATTGCTAACTTGAAGTCATAACAGCATTAATATTTAGGCAAATGTTTGTTGACAGTCCTTCTTCAGTTTCTATATAGAATTTATGTCACTGAAAAAAAATCCTCCAATATGAAATATGAAGTAAGATAGTGGAATCTAGGAAGTATGGCAGATTTTTCTTGGCAGCCCCAATGCCAACTTTCTTTCAAAATCCTACCTGTTTAGACTTCCAGAAGGCTATAAAAAATCTGGCTTTTGTGTTACGTGAGTCTATGGAGTGGTTTCTTCGACTATCCCGGGAGGACGAATGAGATGCTGGGTTTCAGTCTTTGTTTTTAATAGTTTTTAAATTGTTTTTGTGGTTCTATTGTTGAGGTGAACAACCCAGAATAGTGCTTTAAAATGGGCAACCTTACAATATTTTCAATGAATAAATGAATCAGATTCGATCTACTCTCAACCCCTTTGTATGATTCCTGCTTGGATCCCACTTTACTGCCCCAGAGAAGTGAATGGAAAACAAGGAGTTGATACTTTTTAAATACTAAACATGAATCATTTTGAATATCTTGAAGTAATAGAAAATGTTACTGCTGTTTAATATACTGTAAAGCAAATAGAACCCAGAAACAAATAAACAAAAAAATACTGAAAGAGCAACATTAAAATTGAAATGGCATTTGAGGCAGGGACCTCAAAATTTCACAGACCTCTATTAATTTATGCTCCTATAAGCTTTGGGTACTAGTTTTCTAGGGAAAGTACTGATCAGTGCAGTTTATGTACTCGGAAGCCAACAGGTGATGGCAGGATGGGAGGGTTCCCTTGAGTCACATAATCATGTCTGGTATGGAGCATCATGCATCAGTGTTTTTCTATTTCTGAAAAAAGGTGGCATATTTCACCTCTAGGTGAGGATGGTACCCTCTAGCAGAAGAATCTCCTCTAGAAATGATGCATGAACCTCCATGAAAAGTTCTCATTATAATAACGTCAACGAAGATGAATGGCTCAGCCTAACTTCACTTTATATCACTTCCGTTAGGTTGAGGCAATAAATCCGTTACTCTTTTCCAATGTAGCTGAAGTGTTTGAAACAAATTTTCACACAAAGGGGTGTGTGTGTGTGTGTGTATTTGAAAATAAGTTCTCTTCAAAGATGAGCTTTTCAGATTTATATTGATATTACTTATAATTGAGAAGCAAACTTCCTGAAAATGGTGACAAATGACATCTCCATGCACATTTTAATTAGGGATCATGGGCAAGGTTTGAATTTATGGATAATATTTCCATAATAACTGCTTGTTTATTTGTATTACTCCATTATCTAGGCTGAAAAATCTATTAATATAAATTAAGGATGGAAGAGCTATAATCACATTCAACCATTATCCCATTGGGAGGGGGATCCTAGCTGGCCCCCCCCCCCCCCCAATCATACTGTTGAAATTCAGAGGCAGAACCAGTAACTTTTATTCATCTGAATTATTCACCAGACTTTTCTGGCCTTTAAAAAAAAAAAAAAGCCTCTAAACAGGTGTATTAAGTGACAAACCTGATTTCAACCTCCCTCTTCAAAAGATCTACCCAGATTTTGAATCCACCTCCACTGATGGCAAAACTACCAGGAAATTCTGCAGCACTAGCATTATAACAGAGTTATTATTATTTGTGAACACCACTTACATTTTCTGCATCTAGCATTGGTAGATCTGTTCTCAGCTCATACTGCATCTGTTCCAATGTATTCATAATAAGAGTATTTCTCAGGCGTCCCTAATATTAGTTTAAAATATTTGTCACCACCTCTGAAAGAATATTCATAGATATTAGGACTGGGGTAACACTCTGGTTTCCGTTTCAGAAAATCCCCTGGAGCACATGGGGAGAATGTAATTTACATCTGTCTGTAACTTCTTAAAGCAGCCTTGTCTTTCTCTGGAATCACAAGGATACTTTCTGCACTCGTGTCAAAAAAATGATCAAACTCCTTCTGTGAACAAAATAATAGAAGTGAAGAGTTGATGGTTCAATCTACAATAGTGTTGGATTTCAATACTGTTCACGGCAAGGAAAATGCCAGGCTCTCAGGGTTTTTGGCTTTTAGAAAGACAATCTGTGATCATTTTCGGAAATAATATTTTCTTCAATTTCCATATCGCTACCATCCCATAGAGAAAATGGCTGGAAAAACAGCTTGAAGGAAATGTATTGTCCACTAAAAATCATCCCTTTCAGGTAGCATTCTGAATGTGCACAGAAATAGTAGCCCAGATAATCAAGATTTAACTGGATTACAAACAATATTTCCTTCCCTCACTCCAAGCTGAGTATATTCTGCAAAAGCTGTTAAAATTGTACAATTTTGTTATGCCATGCTTTTAACTTCATCAATGTAATCAAATAGGATAATCATACAAATTAGCCAAACCAGAGCAGACTTAATTTATTCCCATATCACTGAGAGGGTTTTTTGTTGTTTTTTGAGGGGAGATGCAGCATTAATGTTTTAAATATGCGTTTTACTTTCCATGGAAATAAATAGAGCTGCAAAAAGTATTAGCTGGACTGATTTGTGCCTCCTGTATTTCCAATGGACAGTTCTTTTGAATAGCCTAATAAAACTAAATTAGTATTATATTTTCTTCTAATGCTGCACAGTATGTGACTTTTCAGAAAATAGGATGGGGTGGGCGGGAGATACTTTTTTTCCACAATAAAACATGAATAATTAGAAATAGAATAGTTCCAAGCGCACTAGCGTGCCTACCGTCCCTGTCCTACTGTCCTATTGTCTAAATTTACCTGTACCTTCTTCGTTTTTGTTTATGTTTATACCTGTTATCTTGTACACATTTTGATAAATAAATAAATAAATAAATAAATATAAAAATAATCCTACAATCAGAGCCTTCATTTTAGGGATTGCTAACATTTTTAACTGGCGAATTAAAAACAAAAAAAAATCTAAAGATGGCCCCATCTTGAGTGTTTGCTCACTGTTTCAAGATTGTGGCAACCCCTCTCCCAGGAACACAATTTTGATTCTTGCCTGAAATCTCACAAAAGTGTTTACGTGGATATCAAAGTATAGCTCACACCTTGCTAGATATGACCTCTCAGATTATAGAGGTAAAGCTTTTACGTCTTGCCTTTGTGTTGAAGGATTCCTGATTTCAGGATTTATCAGTGAATAAAATCTCCAGAAACATTTCTGAAATAGTTCACCCCTAGGATGGGACTGTTTCAGAAATGTTCCTGGGATTTTATTCACCATATGAAAGTTTTTCATGGTGATTTAACCCACTGTTATTGTTCTGACCTCATGAGAATGCGGATCTGGAATCCGGAACCTTATTATTCAGAGTTCATCAACTCACAATATTCCTTCTCATTTTCTTATAAACGCAAAATAAATGTATTGTTTATAGTGAGTTCCATCTGAAGGCTTTTAATTTACAGATATATTGGGAATGCAAATGAAGATCTGGCCACTTGTATCAGAAATAGGATGTGATGCAAAATGACAGGCAGAGTACAAGAAAAATATTCAGAATGATAAGATTTTAAAAAGTTTATAACTTACTAGAGCAAATAGCTGTTGGTCTTCTGCTCACATCTTAAAAATGGAAGCTTCTCAGATGTCTGGTACATAATCAGCTTCAGGATCTATTTGCATTTGGTTGCTTCTAGCTTAGTCTGTCAGAAGATTTAATAGATTTGAACTAGTCTCAGCCATACGTAGGACAATCTATATTAGATAGGATATATTGAAGAGTTTTGGGGAAATGCAGGCTCAGAGATAGAAGGATAAGAGCCAGTAGGGCAAAACAGTCACTATAAAGGAAAGCTAAGATTGGGAATGTCAATACTGTAGTTGGGTTATTGTTTTTTAAAGAGTAAACAGGAGCATTTAAATTTCTGAGAGCTCCCTGACTGCCAAACCACTACTCTTCTGTTTTTCTTAAAAGCCCTTGTGACTTTAGAAAGTGAAATAACTGCATTTCAGTAATGCAATTAGCTGATTTCTACTAACTGTGAGTATGACTGTAGCAGAGGTGGATGCCTCCCAGTTCAGACCGGTTTGCCCAAACTGGTAGCGATCCGCTGGTGACATCACGATGACATCACGGAACTGATTCGGTTGGTGCTCGTCCGTGGGCACCGCCATCTTTTTTATTTTAATTTCTTTAATGTTTTTTTAAATTAATTTATGTATGTATGTATGTATGTATATATGTATGTATGTATGTATGTATGTATGTATGTATTTATTTATTTATTTATTTATTTATTTATTTATTTATTTATTTATTTATTTATTTATTTATTTATTTATTTATTATTTGTATTTATAGGCCATCCAACTCCCAAAGGACTCAAAAAAAAGAATTTTGGGGGAGGAATTTTTTAAAATTTTATTTTCTTCTGAGCATGTACAGAAGCTGAGTTTCCAGCACTGTGCATGCATCGCCATCTTTTTTTCAGATTTTTCGGCACTGCACATGCGTGGGAGGAACCGAACCGGCAGCGAGGTAAGTTAGAACCCACACCTGGACTGTAGATTGTTAATGGTAGAATTATGGGCTGGGGAAAATTTCTAAGCAATACATGAAAGAAGAGAGACACTCCGTAGGAAAAAGCGGATCTAGAGAGAGAGCAGGCTGTCAAACTCGCAGCCTGCGGGCCAGATGTGTCACACTCTGGTCACAACCATGCCCAGTTTAGTGAAGGGGGAAAAAAGTCATGATACGTAATAGGACGCTGCCATGACTCTGGGAGTTTGACACCCCTGATATAGAGAGTGCTACAAAGGTTAGGGTTAGAAAAACACAAATGCTACAAGAGCAGTGATCCCAAAGAAAACACTAGTTTTGCTTTGTTTTATAGATCCTGGCCAACTAGTGATAAATGTGGTTTTGATTACCCTCACACAACAATTTTGAATGACAAGATTGCTGTGATTGTGACTAACAGCTAGCATACAAAGTGCAAGTAGAGTTGTGTGTCTGATTTAGGTGAAGCGCAGATCATATTTGGAAGACATTTGCATATCTGTGGGCAGGATAAGCCAGAAGCTCTGTATTAAATTTAAAAATTTACTTTGCAGTATGAACAAATCTGTATTAATTATCTGCCTTGTCCTAAAAACTGGTTAAGGTGGGATTAAAACAAAACAAAACTATAAACAACAGCAACAACCAAGAAATATTGCTGGAGCTGTTATTTGGCCTCCAGCTTGAAATGGAGGTGTTTGTACACCTCTAGTGTGCAATTTTAAAAATTATAGTATTCTGTTGTATCAACACATCCATTTTTACAGCTGATTGTAGGATAAATGCTTAGTGTAAAATGTTAGGCATTTTTATATATAAAAACTGCAAAGAGCAAGAACATGAAAAAAAAGTTTTGAGTTTAGAAAAATAGCAACAAGGACATACCACTTATGTTGTATAGTAGAGGCTTCAGAATATGGTGGAAGAACAATTGAAACATTGTTCAGTCACAAAGTGTAGTGTTTGCACTATGATATTTTGTTAAATGGAACAGCAATGAATAGCAATTAGTTGCTAACACAATATGGAAACAACAGGTGTAAATTCTATGTAGCATGTCTAAAGTGATATGATAATCTTTAAAAGAATTCAAAGTGAAATTATTTTTTAAAAATGTTTGCATTTTATCTATAAATAGATATCCATATGTTATTAGAGCCTGGGAGGAAAAACAAGCCAATGAAGTTTTATTGAAGTTTTGAATGAATGAGTACAATGGTGCATTAAATGTCGACTGATCTCAGTTAAAAATTACATTACAAATAATTAATATACTGTTTCTTATATTTTCTAAGGGAACATATAAGTCAGTATATCTATTTTATTGCCTCAACTTTATTATAACGTATAGAATTCAGGATTAGGTGCATAATTTTAGCCTTGGTAGTATGGACATTTTATTTATTTATTAAATTTCTGCACATGCGCAGAAGGCAAAAAAGAAGCAAAAAAGATGGCGGCGCGCAACGGCCTGGTGGTGATGGCACCGGAGCCATTGCGCAAGGTTCGGGCCTCTATACCAGGATGGCAGGGTGGCCCGTTCCAGTAGGAACCCACCCCTGGTCATGCGTATCTATCTCTGTGGCAAGAAAAACAATTTCCAGGGGGTCAAAGGGCTCCATCAGGTTTTGTGAAACATGTCAAAAGATAATCTCCCAATCAGTGGAGAAATTGGGTACTTTGGATTGTGAAGCAGATACCATTTTGTCCTTAATTATCCTCAAATTCCTAAATAAAAATACAGAAGGAGAAAGAGAAGTCTTAATCTATTTCTGATTTGTAATACAGTTTAAAGCAAAATTCATAGAGGGCCAACTGCTCTAACTACTTTTTATGCCACTGGGGAAGGTAGTAGAATAATGGGGGCAGCCCTTCCATAGCTGCTTTTACCAACTAGCAAGAATTACTATTTGCATGGTATTTTGTTAGTAGCCACATATGTTCCGCCTCCTTTCCTCCCAAAAGATAAAAAATAGAATAGCATCAATTTCTCCAAAAGATCCACCGACTTTGAAATAGGGCATTGGGAACCTACCTGATACACCCATTCTCGTAGGGTGGAGCTAGCCTTCAAGGATGGGAAGACACTGCTCTCTAGCCAATCAGGACTGAGTCTGAAGAAGTATAAATAGCACCTCTGTGCCTCAGTTACCCCTCTTTGACGAAGTAGCTACAGACCCAGCGTGCCATTTCTAAGTCATATACCTTAACACTTCCATCTAGAGCCTAGGAGTGACCGGCCAGACCATAATTAGGGTGGGACTTGGAGGCTAGCTCCACCCTACGAGAATGGGCATATCAGGTAGGTTCCCAATGCCCTTCCTCCATAGTGGGTGGAGCTAGCCTCCAAGGATGGGACATACCAATGCCCCTGTCCTTAGGGAGGGTCCTCAAGTCTGGCTGTTGCTACGATTTCCTGCTGTTGCTATGATTCCTTGAACAGCATGATGTAAAACCCTCTGACCAAAGGATGCCTCCTGGGAGGTGAAGGTGTCCAATTTGTAATGCCGGACAAAGGGAGTTGGAGAGGTCTATGTCGCCGCATGGCAGACCTCTGCCATTGGAACCTGGAAGCCCATGCCGCCGATGTGGCGGCACTGCGAGTGGAGTGTGCTGTTAGTTGTTCCGGACATGGCAGTGACAGGGAATCATAGGCCATTTTGATGGCAGACCACAACCACCACCCCACCATGGCTGAAGAGACCTTCCGCCCCTTGGAATTTTCCTGGTACGAGACAAACAGGGCTTCTGAATGGCGAAGGGGAGCCGTTCATTGGATATAGATTTCAAGGGCCCGTCGCACATCAAGCATGTGCCATCTGGCCTCAGCATCATCAGTTGGAGATAGAAAAAAGGATGATAAGATCACCTCTTGTGCCTTGTGAAAAATTGAGTTAATTTTTGGAACGAAGGTGGGGTCAAGTCTGAGAGTGACACAGTCAGAGGAGAAGACGCACAAATCCTCCCTGACCGAGAGAGCGGCCAGCTCTGATATTCTACGGGCCAATATTATGGCTGTTAAGAAGACCACCTTTAAGGACAGAATTTTTAGTGGTACAGTTTGCAATGGTTCAAACGGGGCCTCCATGAGAGCCGTAAGCACCTTGGTGAGGTCCCAGGTGGGATATCTGTGAACCACTGGGGGGCAGATGTTGACCACTCCCCTGACGGTTCTTCAAAGTGAGCCGCTCAAGCGCCAGGCAGTCAGTTGTAACCAGCATGGATTGGGATGCCGGACTGACCCCTGCGCAAGGATCCGCCAAGGAGGCACCACTGATAGTGATCGAAGATCTGCATACCAAATCCTTCTGGGCCAGTGGGGTGCCAGAAGGATGACCTCTGTCTTGAGATGCAGTATGCACCGGATTACTCTGGGAATTAACGCTGGGGAGGAAATGCATACAACAGCCCTGCGGGCCAGTCGTGTCACAAGGCATCCGTCCTCTCGGCCCCCTGCATTCTGTATCTGGACAGGAACCTGGGTAACTTTGTGTTCTGGGCGTGGCAAAGAGGTCCATGACCGGTTGACCAAATTGGAGGACCAGTTGATGGAAAAGGTCCTGGTGTAGGCTCCATTCTGCTTGGTCTAACTGGTTGCGGCTGAGCCAGTCCACGGTGGTATTGCTCACCCTGGAGATGTGGTCGGTGGAGAGGGACAGTAGGCATTTCTCAGCCCAAACCTCCAGTAATTTTGCCTCTGCCATAGGTTGTTTGGACAACATCCCCCCTTGTCGATTTATATGGGCCTTGGTGGTTACGTTGTCCATGAGGATAAGGACATGGCAGCCCGACAAGAGGGGTAGGAAGCTGCGAAGAGCTAGATGGACTGAAGCTCTAGCATATTGATACTGAGGGTGGACTCCTCCAGTGACCATAAGCCTTGTGATACCTCGGCTCCTAGGTGGGCTCTCCAGACTGTTGTGCTTGCATCTGTGGTGACAATTATCCAGTCTAGCTCCATGAAGAGGGTCCCCTTGTGAATGACCAGGGATATCCACCATCGGAGTGATCGCCGGACCGAGGCAGGCAGCTGCACTTTGGTTGAGGATGTGTTGCGACCCGATTTCTGAAAGGGGAGAACAAACCATTGTAGGTCTCTGGAGTGCAGGTGGGCCCAGGGCACTATGTGTATGGCAGATATAATCTTGCCCAGGAGAGAGGACAGGAGCTTGAGAGGACTCCTGGATTGAGCGAGGGCCAGATGGACAGTGCTCGAGATATCATCTCTCCTCTCCTGGGACAAGTAGACCCTGCACTCCAGAGAATTAATGATGGCCCCCAAGTGGTTTATTTCAGTGGAAGGAGCCAGATGGCTCTTGTCAGTATCGACCATAAACCCATGGTGTTTAAGAGTATCCAGTCCTGACATCCTCAATGGCCTGTGCTTGCGAAGGTGATTGTATGAGGATGTTGTCCAGATAACACTGGACGCAAATAGGAATCACCCTAAGATGGGCGGTTAGGGCTGCTAACACTTTTGTAAAGACCCTAGGGGCTGAAGATAACCCAAAAGGATCAGCCCTGTACTCATAATGTTTCCCGGCATAGCAGAAATGTAGGAATTGGCTGCTGTGGTCGAATTGGTACATGGAGGTAGGCCTCCGATAGGTCAACAGAGGTGAGGAAATCACCTTGTCTGATGCCTGCAAGAATGGATTGCAATGAATGCATTTTAAATTTCCTATGGGCCACATATTTGTTGAGCCATTTAAGGTCCAGTATCGTTCTCCAACCCCCCGAGGACTTAGGAACTATGAACAAGATGGAATAGAACCCATGCCCCTGCTGATTGTCAGGCACCTGTTGGATGGCTCTAATGTCCAACAGGTGTTGAATGGCCTCATTCATGAGGGCTTGTTTAGCTGGGTTCTTAGACAAAGGGCAACGGATAAAGAATCTCAGGGGAGTGGAGCAAAACTTTATCTCAAGGCTGGATGAAAGGGTCTCAATAACCCACACATCTGATGTGATGAGCTCCCATTGACCGGCGAACAGAGCCAATCTACCCCCAATGGGAGGGTCTATGGCCATTTCATTTTCCCTGGCGGAAGGGGCGACCTCCGGGCCCTCAAAAGGGTCGCTTGAAGTACCCGCCCCGGGTTTTTTTTGTCATATGAACCCTGTTGGCAGCCCCCATATTGCCCCTGAGACTGGCCCTGGTAATGCCCAAAGGACTGGTCAAGACCTCTGGATGGGCACCTAGGAAATGTATTCAATATGTAAAAAGACCTACAAGTGGCAGATGGAAGCATTTTTCACTTGTCCTTTGACTCCACTATGATTGGGTCCAGGGCTGTTCTGAAAAGCGACTGTCCAGTTATTGGAGAATTGGCCAATCTCCATTTATGTCACACATCTGCCAACCAATTGCACAGCCAGTGCATGCGGCATGCTACATTCGATGAACCCATAGCTCGAGCTGCAAACCTGGCTGACTGCAGGGTAGCATCTGAAGTGAATTGTGCCGCAGCCAACAATTTGTTCAGGTCCTGTTGGGCCTAATATCAGAAGATGGTAAGTATTGTTGGAGAGTATGCAACCATTTCAGCGAAGTGTGACAAAAAAATGAGGCTGTTGTAGAGGCCCGGACAGCCCAGGCAGCCACTTGGTGTGCCCTTTGGATGGCCAACTCAGTCTTGCGGTCCTCCGGCCGGAGGAGCTCATCTGAGTCGCCTGGCATTTGTGCATTTGTATAAAGGGCCAATCAGTGGGCTATCTACTGGAGGAAGTGGTAAGTATTTGGCAAGGTTATTGTCCACATTAAAGTATCTTCTGTATAAAGAATTAGGAAGGGGCCTGAAGGCACGGGCCTTCCATTGTTTAATAACTGTCTCTACAAATAGGTTAGGTGTGGGTATCACTTCAGCTTGGGAAATTGCCGGCTCAAAAATAGGGTCCACCGTTGAGCCTGCTGATGCAGGTGTATTGGTGGCTGGAAGGAGATTGACAGTTGTTCTGGCCTTGTGGAGAAGCGATCTGAATAGGCTAGGTTGGAAAAGCCCCAATGAAATGGGGGTTTCTGGAAAAGCCCTTCATCATCTGACAATGCAGTATCTGGACAATCAGGTACCCTGCGTTCCTCCTCTAATTGGTCATCATCATTGTCTTCCATAGAATTGTGAGAACTGATAGGGAAAACCTTCCTGTCCTCATATTCCTGATAGGGATCAGATTCCATGGTCAATCTGGTGTAATGGGAGGGGCCTGCCATGGGGTGCTGGCCTGAAATGGCCATGGCCTGGACAGCTGCTTCTATCCCTTTTCTGATGGCCTCATCAATCCTAATTTGGACCTGCATGGATTGGAGGGGGTCCTGGTTGGGGTCAGCTGGTCCCGCAACTACATCAGACCCTTCCCCTTCATTACAGCCTCCCCACACATCAGCCTCCGGCAGCCTAAGGTCTGCATTATCCAGTGAAATAGAATCCAATCTGTGGGCCGGAGTGGATTCCTTATTGCTGCCCTTGTGGGTAGACCCAGAGACATTCGGGGGTTGGCTCCCCTGGGGTTTGCTATTCTTATGTTTTTCAGGAGGCTTTTGTGCTGGTGTTCCCTTCTGGAAAACAGGTTTTGGGGTCTTTGGCCTGTCAGCTGGCTTGGGTAATTGATCCCCTGAAGAGGGCTTGTCAGAATATCTGGGGTCTGGCATACTAGTGTTAGAAGCCAGTCGCCCCTCAGTTTCAGCTCTGTTAGATTTTGATTTTGCTTTGCCCTGTTTTTGGGCTTTATCTGTTATCATCATAGTGTCAGTCTCAGTAAAGAATGCAGTTATGCTGTTATTCAAAATGGCGGCCATCACGTGACCTGCTCACAAAATGGCCACCAACAGCTTCTAGAAGGTAGGAGACTGGCTGCTGCAGCAAAAAAATAGCCGTTATTTTGGGCAGGAAGGATTGCAAACTCTCCAGGGTTGGCAGCAATAAGCAGCAATACATAGAGCTCTCTTTTTTTAAATGTGAGCAAAAACAGCCATTTCTGAGCCTCTGAGCTTGCCGCTGGCTCCATATATGCAAGGCTAACTGCTCCGTAAAAAAAAAAAAAAAAAACAGCTGACAGGCGGTTTCAGCGGTGTCGGAGGCTTCAAAATTGATCGGCAAGCTAGATAAGGGCTCCTGCCGATCCGTTGGTTGTTTGAAGGACCCAGCTGATGGTTGGCATTTCTGGGCTGCATGGGCAATCGGTGCGATGTCTCTCTTTCGCCCGATCGAAGCAGCACCAAATTTCAGGAGATTTGCTTATGCCAGCAGACCTTTGGGAGCTCATGTGAAAGCAGAGACTCCGGTATCAGTCAATTAAGCCAAATTGCTTTAATGTGCTCAATTATAAAAATGAGGTCTAGCCAAAAGTGCTAGCCTGCTTATCAAAAAAGAGGTAAAAATTGGCAGAAAAAATAAAAGAAAGGAAAAAATCTGCCAAGAGTTGATCCCTGTACTCCACACAGCCGGAATTACATCAAAGGATTTTTATGAGCACTCGGGCCTTAGGCTGGGGACAAGAGCAGTGGTTGGGCTGATGCCCAAACCACCTTCAAACCAAAGAATTTCCAAAAAGACCTCTTGGGTTGGCTCCAACAGGGGTAATATCAACTCACTGTGATGCTCGATGACAAAAAATAGACAAAAAGAAGCAAAAAGGGTTGTCTGGACTCTGCGACTGGATCCAACTATAGAGGAAGGCACACGTCCCTGGCTAGGACTGAGTCGAAGAGGGGTAACCGAGGTGCTATTTATACTTCTTCAGACTCAGTCCTGACTGGCTAGAGGGCAGTGTCTTCCCATCCTTGGAGGCTAGCTCCACCCACTACGGAGAATGTTTTCCTCTTAATCTGATACTAAACATGTTATTGTTTAAATGTGTATTCTCTATTTTTGTTTCAATATTACTTTACTTTAATGAAACTAGGCAAATAACATTTATATATGCACTGTATTTTCCAGGCTGTAATGTTCTGTATTAATGAGGGCATCATAGAATTTTTCTCACCAACATATTTACATTTCTTTTTAAAAATCTCATTATAGAAAGAACATAATATACTAGTTTATTCCAGTTATTATTACAAAACACTCTGCAGAAAATGCCTATAACTCCCTCTCCTCCCCATATTTTTACAAGTCAACCTATTGAGCAACATTTGAATACCTTTAAAGGCAGAAAGTGGAAACAGATTGCATGGTGTTATCTAGCTTTGATAGTTATTTTTCTCTGCAATGCTATTTTCATCCCTTCTATCTTCTTTAGTGCTTATATTTGTCTCACCTAGGGCAACTGATTTGGGCATGGAATATGAAAAGGAAAGGAAAAAAGGGCATGTGATAATGATTGAAAATGCAACCATGGGAACAGTATCATAACTGCTACATCCATTTAGTGAGGTGTCAAGATTAGAGAGAAAAGTAAGTCACCATGGTATAATGAAATGGGGATAGAGCCATGGTGGCGCAGTGGTTAGAATGTAGTATCGCAAGCTAATTCTGCTGACTGCCAGCAGTTCAAGTCTCAGCAGCTCATGGTTGACTCAAACTTCCATTCTTACAAAGTTGCTAAAATGAGGACCCATTGTTTGGGACAATATGCTGACTCTGTAAACTGCTTAGAGAGGGCTGTAAAGCACTGTGAAACAGTATATAAGTCTAAGTGGTATTGCTATTACTATATTAATTATGAGACATCTCATAATTTAAAAAGAGAGACATAAAAGACAGACATCATCTACCCATTCGCTACATCGGTTTATTTATTTATTTATTTGTATTTATAGGCCACCGAACTCCCAAAGGACTCTGGGCGGTGTACAGTAGTACCAGACAATAAAAATTACAACAGTACATAAAATCATCAAGTATTAAA
>JANHGD010009668.1:12849-35437 GCA_027560375.1 Imantodes cenchoa
AGCGATTTAAAGATGATCACTAGCACCTTAAAGCGCACCCGGTAGACCACCGGCAGCCAGTGCAGCTCGCGCAGGAGTGGTGTTACGTGGGAGCACCAAGATGCCCCCATAAGGACCCGCGCGGCTGCATTCTGGGCTATCTGGAGTCTCCGGGTACACCTCAAGGGCAGCCCCATGTAGAGAGCATTACAATAGTCCAGTCGCGACGTCAATTTAGGGTTAGACTAAGTTACTATCCTTAGTTGTGCCAATATCACAATGTAGCATTTTCCATGGTATCAGTCAGTTTTTCACACATTTTAGGTAACAGTTGTACCACAGACATGACAAACTCACTATTTTGTACAAACTAATCTTGGACCAGTTTATCAGTACTATATACTATGTACTGTTGCTAAGATTCTACCAACTACTTTATTTGTTAATGGTTTATCCGCTATGGTCTATAATTGTTGATTTTAATGTTTTTTTAATGTTTTTATGATGTAAGTTGCCCAGGATCATTATATATGAGATGGGTGGCAAATAAATTTCAAAAAATAAATAACCTAAATGATACATGCAGAGTGCTGGCACCTCAGGATTATATAGATAATGGGAAACTACATAGGATTATCTTATGAAGTTATCTAACATTTCTTACTAAATAAACAATAAAAGCTTTGACTCTTTTGAGATACAAGCTGATGTATTACATGGTTTAAAATTGGCAAATAAACAAGAAACAATATTAAAAATCAGTAAATGGTCTCCTACAATATACTAATAACCTGACACCTTCATTTTTCTCCAAAATATGGTACTGTTTTACATATGCTTCCCCCAAATATATAATTTTACTAAAAAGGAATAATGTAACATTTTAATATGAGAAATTCCTTTGCTTCATTAAATTTTCAGTAGCCTCATCTATGTTTGATGGCTGACATATTAAATTAAAATTAATTAACATTCAATAAACAAACATATGTATTTGATTTAAAAAAAAATAAAGCATAATTAAGTCCTGTTTCTCTGAACCTTAACATTAATCAACTTACCTGCATTAAATACATGAACATCAATCTGTCGCAGAGTCTCATAATCTTCACCAGAACAGTAACCACCAAAAGAGTAGACTTTATGTCCAACAGCCACAGCAGCGTGGTTTACTCTTCGAGGCCCACCTTCTAAATGAACTGTCCACCGTAACATTCCCTTTTGTGAGTGTTCAATCCTTCCAAGTTATCAGTGGGGGCATTAGATTTTAGTGCCAATAAGGCTAGCCAATCATATTAGTTCATAGCCACACAAATCTGCAGAGAGAAAAAAACCCAGTGTTTAAAATTCACTTGTCACATTGAACAATTGCTTTGAATATTATGTTTTTCTTTCATTAGTACTAGGGTCAGTTAAAAACAATTTACACTCCAAGGTAGCAGCATATACCACAAAGTAGAATGACACCAAAATGGTAACATACATATAATACCATAATCACACATGATTATAAGATAACCTTTATTGTCACTTTTCTCTGTAAATACACTGGCACACATTAAAAAATGACATTCTGATGCCCACTCCCAAAAGTGAGTGTATGTATGTATGTATACACACACACACACACATACATACATACATACATATACAAATGAAAATATTAGATGCCTTGCATCTCTCTAATACCATGAATCTTAATTCTAATCCCACATGCTTTGAAATATCATTATCCTTGAAG
Organism: Imantodes cenchoa; assembly: GCA_027560375.1. Lineage (NCBI taxonomy): Eukaryota > Metazoa > Chordata > Lepidosauria > Squamata > Dipsadidae > Imantodes > Imantodes cenchoa. Next base: position 14,570 of record JANHGD010009668.1, read on the forward strand.
ATTCCTAAAATGTTGACATCTTTATTTATTTATTTATACACACACACACACACACACACACACCGCGTGTCCCAGAAAACAAGACATGGTCTTATATTCTTTTGACCCCCGAAATAAGCACTTGGCCTTATTTTCGGGGAGGTCTCCCCCCCCCGTACTGGTAGGAGGTGGGGGGCGGGGCGACCGGCCCTTCGCGTCTCCTTGCCTAACAGTTACCAGCAGCTTGGTCCGTAAAACAGCTGATCTGTGGGTGCATTTCTGCTTCCATCTCCAAGAAGTGCGGTGATTATGGCTGCAAAAGCAGCAGGGGCCCTCATGTGCCTCCGCAAAACAGCTGATCTGCTGTGCGCTCCTGCATCCGGCTCCAAGAAGTGTGGCCCTTTTGCAGCTTCAATCTGCAGGTGTCCTCCTTCCCTTGGCTCTTGCCCTTCATCTATTGTAACCCAACACAGCTGTGGGCGGGGGAAACTTGTGGCACAGTCGTCATCATAGGCAATAAGTTCCGAGTGGCACACCAATGACTAAAGATCACATAGGTGGCCTCGTATATTCTGGTCGTAGACACCCTTCTAGAAGCCAGAATAGTGAAAATCACTTTCCTCGAATAGTGACTCCTCCTGAGCGTCTCCCGCTCAATTGCCAAATGGCTAGTTTGAGCCATTGTGGATCTGGATGTTGCACGGCTCCTTGGCAAAGGGAGATCTTGTGAGGGGGGGATCCTCCAAGGGCATGAGATGGACAGTGTCATCAAGTTCGCGAACCATGGCCTCCTCAGCCAGTGGAGAGCCACCAGGATCACCTCCACTTCTTCCTCCATGATCTTCCTAATGACCTGTGGAATCAGTGGGTCAGAGGGAAAGCATACAAGAGTTCCACCGGCCAAGAAAGTCGTAGGGCATTGGTCCCCTCTGCTGCTGCATTGCGGAACCGGGGAAAAAATTGTGTAAGTTGCGCATTTTGAGAACTGCCAAACAAGTCCAGAGACGGGCGGCCGAATGTGGCCACGATCTGGCTGAAGAGAGCTTGGTGGAGTTGCCATTTGGACTGGTCGAGCGTTGTCCTGCTCAACCAGTCCGCTTGGGTATTGGCTACCCCCGAAATGTGGTCCGACCTCAAGGAGCGCAGGTGAGTCTCCGCCCAGGTGCGTAAATTCTGTGCTTTGCACATCAACACTCTGGAGTGTGTGCCCCCGCGTCTGTTCACATGCGCCAAATCGATTTGGAGTGCTGGATGTAAATTCCAGGGTGAGCCCAAGCCTCACAGTTTGTAACACTCATGCATCTGTAGTCGTCTCTTGCCATTATTCATTAAACTGCTGTAACCTGCCCCCAATGGGAATGTGCGACTGCGAGTCACTTATTGCGCCTGTACAGGCAGTTGCTGGACTCACAGAAGGGCTTTCTAAATTGGGGTTGATGAGCCCTGTCCCAAAAGGATGATCTGTCTTGAGGCCTGTCAGGATTGTGGGAACACTGATGCTGATAAGGTTGAGCAGAAAACCCTGAGTCAGCGCCCTGGAAGCAAATTTTGTGACACTGATGGTCGCATCTGCTGTATATTCCGTCGCAGCTATTAATTTGTGAATGTCCTGCTGCAACCGGACATCATTATGAGAGGCCCTGTCTTGCATTTGATGGAGCTATAAAAGAGAGGTCCTGGTAAAAAATGCTGCTGTTGTGGCTGATCTAAAAGCTGATGATTTTTCTCACAGCTGTGCTGCGGTTTCTTCTATCGTGCCTGCCCTCTCAGCCAACACGTGGCAATGGCGGCTACCAAGCGATCTCAGCTGTGCGCTGAGCGTGGAGGCATCAAGCCTCACATAAACACACAAGGCACTTTTCCAGCCAAAATGATAATTTTCTTCAATTTAACACTATTTCCAGTTAAATCCTAATTAAACTCAATTTAATGTAACAAATCAATAACAATCAGGAGCAACTCAATCTGCGTCCCTCTAGGCCAGTGGTTCTCAACCTTCCTAATGCCGCCACCCTTCAATACAGTTCCTCATGTTGTGGTGATCCCCAACCATAAAATAATAAAATTATTAGGAAACTCAGGGGTGGGTTCTAACTTGCCTCACTGCTGGTTTGTTTTCTCCTTCACTGCGTGGCCATGCCTTGTGGGCGCACATGCGCAGTGCCCAATATTTTTTTAAAAAAATGCAAAAAAAGCTGAAAACAAGATGGCGATGCATACGCAGTGCCTGAAATTCAGCTTCTGCGCATACTCAGAAGTTTTCATGGTACAGATACATTTTTTTCAGCAGTCTATTTGCATATGGGTGGACACGCCTGGAGACAGATAGAGGAGGGGTGTCTTGGTTCCAAAGACCATCCAAAATATGTGTTTTCTGATGGTCTTAGATGACCCCTATGAAAGGGTCATTTGACCCTCAAAGGGGTCTCAACCCACAGGTTGAGAACTGCTGCCTTAGAAGAAGGAATGGCAAATCATTTCTGAAAAACCTTGCCAAGAAAACTGCAGGGACTTATCTAGGGAGTCTCCAAGATCTCCAAGACATAATTGAAGGGAAGAAAAAAAATATATCATTATTATTCTGGAACATCATAGCTCCAGCAGGCCCTAAAGAGCTTTACAGCAATGCCGGTGACCAGGTGAGACGTTCCTTTCACTGTGAGCAAACTGCAGGCATTTGCCTAGGAAAATAATAATAATAAAGTTCAGCAGGCAAACAGGCCAGAAATGCTTGTGAACACAAGGCCAAAAATACTACTTTTGACTCAAAGCAGGAGAACCTAGGCAAAAGTTTTATTCTGGGTAGAATAGAGATAAGCAGAGGCTAAACAGCAGGTAGCAGTTGTGTCTTAAAGGGCCTCGGGCGATACAAAGGTCAGAAGAAAGTTGTATTGCTATATATAATTAATTACACCTAGATGTGAAAATGAGGGAGGAAAGGCTTTTAGATCGAGCTGCTAAAAGTCCTGAGCTCAGAGACATCTTCCCACCACTACCACCCCAGAAATACTGTTCCCACAATCTGGGAGAAAAAAGAAAAACAAAACAAAACAGGAGCCAAGTGGAACTGAGATGAGTTAATTTCCATTTGAGCTCTGTGGCAAGGAACCCAACTGCTATGCAGCTGTACGGAATTTCACATGCATTTCTCCCAAAATACTCAGTATATTGTGGGAGAAGCTGTCATATGAATCAGATCTTAATTGCCAATCTTGCCATAGCTGAGCAACTAGCACCGTGTCTCCTCTTGCCAGCTTTTCAAATTATCTGAAGCCAAATAGGTTTAAAAAAATATTTCTTTTCAAAAGCAAACTTACTTTCTAAAGTACTGCCAATGGATCCAAAATGTCCTGAGCCAAGATTTAGTCTCAAAGCCAGTCAAGAAAAACTGAAAATGTCCATTTTGCTTATTAAAACTTCACAGATTCATAGCTAATACTAAGTTTAACAAATCCCACGGAAGAGTAGGTTGTCATGTTCTGAGCTGAAAAGGAATGCCTGACTCATTCCATTTGATCGTCAGAGATTTTATTTCTTCAGAATGTTACATGACACCTACAGTATCTGCATTATTATTCTAAAGACACTGAAAACTGAATCCAAGAAAAGACCAAGGACGTATCATTGATGGCTTTATTTGTTCCATATTTGTGCCATTTGAAATAGCAATATTAATAGCTTTCCATTCAAGGAATTTGAACAGGACTTCTGTGCCATATCATTAACGGCAGTCGTCAACTTACAACAGTTCATTTAATGACCATTCGAATATACAACAGCACTGAAAAATGTGACCTATGACTACTTTTCATAGTTACAACTATTGCAGCATTCCCCTCAGAGGTGGGTTCCTCCCGGTTTGGACCAGTTCGCCCGAACTGGTAGCGACCCACTGGTGACATCACAATGACATCATGGAACTGGTTCGGTGGGTGCCGGTCTATGGTGCAGCCATCTTTTTATTTATTTATTTATTTTTTTGGGGGGGGGATTTATTATTATTATTATTTCTTCTGAGCATGCACAGAAGTTGAGTTTCTGGCACTGTGCATGCGGTTGGCATCTTATTTTTGGCTTTTTAAATTTAATTCTTTTTCTACACTATGCACACACGTGCAAAGAACGTGCTCCCACGAGGCGTACCCACACTGTGCGAGAGGAAGCGAACCAGCAGTGAGGTAAGTTAGAACCCACCCCTGATCCCCATGGTCACGTGATCAAAATCAGATGCTTGGCAACTGGCATGTATTTATGACGGATGCAGGATCCTGGGGTCATGTGATCCCTTTTGTGACTTTCTGACAAGCAGAGTCAATGGGGAAGCCAGGTTCATTACCCAACTGCATTACTAACTTAAAAGCTGCAGTGATTCACTTAACAACTGTGGCAAGAAAGGTTGTAAAATGGAGTAATTGCAACCAACTTACAGTGTCCAAATAGATGGCAAAAGTTATACTTTATATGCTCTGTCTCTGCAGATTGCGTGTTTGCTAACTGGACGGATGCGTCTTTTTCATTAAATTTTCTAGCCATTTTGATTACAGAATGGTAATCAAATTCGTCCAATCACACAAACTGAAAAACAGGATTTAGCTTTTCTCCTTCTTTTACAACACTGTCAAATATTTCTAGTATAGAAACTAACACACTTGACAGTGATGGGATTCAAACATTTTTACTACTACTGGTTCTATAGGCGTGGCTTGGTGTGTTTGTGTGGTGTGGCTTGGTGGGTGTGGCAGGGGAAGGATACTGTAAAATCTCCATTCCCTCCCCACTCCAGAGGAAGGTTACTATAAAATCTCCATTTCCTCCCAATCAGCTGGGACTCGGGACACAGAGAATAGATGGGGGTGGGGCCAGTCAGAGGTGGTATTTACCAGTTCTCTGAACTACTCAAAATTTCTGCTATTGGTTCTCCAGAACCGATCAGAACCTGCTGAAACCCACCTCTGACTTGGTATTTTCTCTATGTATTGTAACACAAATGTCATTATTTCTATGAATAATAAAAATGTCAATATGTTAGACAGTCCCTGTATTGGAAGGCAATAGAGGTAATGGCACAGAACTCAAGTCTAAATGCGTGATGTTCTCTGCACTCAGAAAATATAAGATCCTTGGTCTGTTATATTTAGGTTCTACCTCAATTCTCATTTTATGCATGTTTACTGTAAACATAGAATGCCTTCTTCTCAAGTCAAAATCATGTATGATTAGAATTGCAGCCCATTTTTCAACTCATACATCTGGAGAGATGTGACTTCATCCAAAACATTCTTCAATCAGGAAACAACAATTTAACATTTTGGGGAGTAGCTTAAGGAGAAATATTGATCCCTTTGGTAGGAAGTTCATTTTTTATTTTTTTAAAAATGGCTTTTATTAAAAGATTTTGCATTATGTAAAACTAAATGTGGGAAAGGATAAAAGAAAAGAAAGAAAAAGAAAAGACAAAGAAAAAGAAGAGACAAAGAAAAAGAAGAAAGAAAACATGAATAAATAAATAAAGTGTGGATATATATTTGTGTGTATGCATGCATGCATGTGTAAAGAATCTGAATGCCTCTAGTGGAAATGTGGAACTTGGATCATTGGCTGCAGAATATTCAGTTTTATTTTAATGTTCTTTATTTTGCTGTCATTAACTATGCTTTGTTTTATTAATGTAAATTACACTATTAATGTAACTGTGAAGACCAATGTACTGTAAGTATGAGGAGTTCCATTTCCTTCTCGTCTGCACTGAGACCTATTTTTAATTCAGTTTTTATTTTTTTAGAAGACAGCATAGGTAGAACTGGCCTTGGGCCTGTGGGATTGACTGATATAAATACTTGTGTATTCAATCTTCTGAGCCCAAATCAAAGGCTTCAGGGGTGGGCTGTTGGGGGTTTGCAGGAGTTCGGGAGAACCTCTAGCTAAGATTCTGTGCAGTTCAGAGAACCCTCCTCCCCAAATTCCACTCCTAGTTAGCTACCCCCATCCTGCCACACCCCTCTCAGGAGTCCCCACATAGCCCATTTTGGATGCAGGTAAGTGCAGGGTGCACACAGAGGCTCGGGGAGGGTGAAAAACAGGCCTACCAGAAGTTCAGGAAGGCCAGAAATGAGCCTGTTTCTGGACTCCAGAGGGCCTCCGGAGCCTGGGGAGGCCATTTTTGCCCTCCCAGAGGCTCGAGGAAAGCTTCCAGAGCCCGGGGAGGACAAAAATGCCCCCCGCCATGGTGCAGGAGGACAACTAGGCCACGCCCACCCATCAACCGGGCACAGAACCCCTTGCTAAATTTTTTGAAGCCCACCCCTGCATGACTTTCAAAGCACTTTATGGGGCTGCAGATATATAGGCATTATTTTGCCAGAGAAAACTATACCTGATCATCCTGAGAAAGCCACGCTTAAAGTCCCTATTCCCGGCAAAGTTCATGGGATTTGAACAAACCGGCAGGCCTCCTATATAGCATAGAGAAGAATATGCTTCCTCCAGAAGCTAAAATAAACTTCCCTTCTCATATTTTAGAAAACTGTTAAAATATTTCTTTTTAATCAAGCATTCAGCTGCACTTGATTAATTGTGGGCTCTCATCATTACTTATCTTTTCATGCATCAAGGCATTTGTTTATATTTCTTATTTAGTGGCTTGTTTTGCAGTTTTTGCCTTTGTCGTACACCCTCCAGAGTAATGTGACAGGAGTGGTTAATGAAGATAATATGCAAAAAATAAACAGATAACATGGTGAAGGAAAAATTAGGTGGGAAAAAAAAGAAGTTATTCTCAATCTCAGCCAAAAATGCTGTTAACAATACAAGAAAAATCTATGCTCAGAAAGTGATGTATTTTATGCTAATCAGACTGAAACATTCCTTATTTCCTTGATCAGCTTTAAGCTGTGAAGTTTTGTCAATTTGGGAATATTATCCCTTTTCCAGTTTCTAACCAGAGCTATTCACTCTTCCTACTTTCATTTAAGTTAAGAAAGATCCTTTGGGCTGCATTTCCTGTACTGCAGAGGAGACTGTCTTACAAGTGCCTTTAAAAGTTACTGCCATGAACGTACCACTAAAGCTCTTACAGCCTTGCACTTGTTTCATATCTGCAGGATTGATGAGAAAGAATATAGCACTTCAAGGGGGCTCAGCTTCACCAAAAGTAGCAGACTGATGAAATTGCTGGATTCTGCCAACAAATCATCGTGTTTACTTCGTCTGTCCTTTAACCTTCCTATCTACAATTCATTTCTATGGATCTTACACTGAGAGTTGCCTGTGTATAATCTTACCCCCTTCTTTAAAAAAAACCTCCTAGTGCAGTCTAGTACTTTTTGTATCTTTGTAATTTAGGTATTGTAAGCTTTAGCCTTGGACTTTAGATGAAACTTTATTCTGGAGTCATTCATGGATCACATTTCTTTTTCTCCTTAGAGCAGCCAAATTTTAAAAGAAAACCCAATAAAACCAATAAAAAAACCAATAAAACGAGCAATACATTAATCACCAAATTAAAGCATTACAACATCTTTGTAAAGCTGCCTGGAATGCCTGAAATAACTCAAGTAGAAGACCTCCAAGTCTCTTCCATGTTATTCTATGTTCTAAGCTCAATACATAGAATATTCTAATATATTTTATGGTATTCGTCAATTGCCTTCTGATTTTTAAGCTCAATATGTGGAATATTCTAATATATTTTATGGTATGGTACAGAGAGGAGGGGGTCAGGCTGTTCTCCAAAGCATCAGAAGTCCAGACAAGGAATAATGGATGGAAGCTGACCAAAGAGAGATTCAATCAGGAAATAAGGAGGAGCTTTCTAATGGTAAGAGAGATCAACCAGTGGAACAGAAGTTGCCTGTGGAGGTTGTGAGAGCTCCAACACTTGAGACTTTCAAAGGGAGACTGGACTGCCATTGTCTGAAATGGTGTAGGGACTTCTGCTTGAGCGGGGGGTTGGACTAGATTACCTACAAGGTCCCTTCCAACTCTAATAATAATAAAAAAAGTATTCATCCATTGTTCTCTGATTATTATTATTTTTATGGGAGCTACCAACTTCTCCTAAAAAAGTTTAAATAGCAAAATCTATGCAAAATCTAGCAAAAGTTCTCATCCCTGGGCTTAATCATTTTGCCCAATATACCCAATATATTGTGCCCAATATACAGGCACAAAATGTGCACATTGCAATTTGCATTTGTGCTTTGGAGTGACAATTAAAGGAATTGTTGTACCTCCAGAAAAGGGGCCATCCCTTTTCAATTGAAGAACCAAGTCCCTAACACTGTACTGAACTTTACTTCATTAGCTAAATTAATCTGATTAGCTGGATAGACTAAGAATCACAACCCAGAAGAAGACAGTAGCAAACCACTTCCATAAGTATTTTATTTATTTATTTAATCAAATTTATATATCGCCCATCTCATCTAAATGGCTCTGGGTAGTTTACAAATAAAAGCCCTAAAGCTACATAAAAGATACATATATAAAGACGAAATTAAAACCATGAGTAAAAACAGGTTAAAAAGTTAAAAAGCAGAGGCAGGCACCTTCAAACCACAAACCATCCTCAGGATTGCATATCACTCTTAGATCCCCATGCCGACTGGCAAATCCATATCTTGGCACTCTTCCAAAATGCCGGCAGAGTGGGGAGCTACCTTTATTGGGGGAGTTTATGTTCAAATCTGAACAACCCAACAAAGAATTACAAGCCTAAAAACTTAAAGAATTTGAAATAAGCAGCAAAATAAAATTTTGATTTAAGAAAGTTACAAACAAATTAAGGATCCTGATAAATTTGGAGGATTAACTTTTATTATAGGATTTTGAAATTAACGAATAAAATTAGCCATCTTTTGGTGGAAATAGATTTACTGTATTTTTTGGAGTATAAGACGCATCTTAGTTTTTGGGGAGGAAAATAGGGGGGAAAATTTGCCTACCAGGTATTCATCTGGCTAGCATCCTTAGCCTGGTCAGCTTCAGCACAATATTTTATCTCCTGGTTAGGGCTTAAAAAACCTATTTCGGAAAGAGTAACAATGAAAGAGCTTGTGACTTCCAATGACGACGTGGAGCGGAGCAGCTGCAAGGGGACGACTGTCCTCAAAGGCTGCTTTCTTCTTTTATTTCTGGAACCTTTCGGGGCACAGTTTGCTTGAGGGGCGACGTGAGCGGAGAGAGGAACTTCCAGACACCAGCGTGGTGAAGGCGTTCGCCCGCGGGGTGTAGGATCCTCTTCACTACCAGGAGTAAAAGCGCCCGGCTTTGCTTGAAAGGGCATGGTGGGCCTGAAGCTCCATTAAAACACACCAGCTAGGAAGCACACAAGAAAGCCAATTGGTCATACCTGGAGTGGACTTGGGCTCTCGTACTTCTGCTTAAAAGGTAAAGTCTTGAGAAGAAAGCAACAACAACAACACTAATAACAAAAAAACAGAAAACGATCTCGGAGCGAAGTGAGGAGAGAGCTCAAGAGAGGGATCAGCGTCGAAGGAAAAGTAGAGCAGAGAAGCGCTGGCGGAAATCCCACACGGAGAGTGAACTTGGTTAAAAACTCGTAAAAACCCGGATACAAAAACCGCTTCCAGATCGAAAGAGAAGAATATTTATTTATTTATTTCTAGAACAAAGCGCATAAAACAACAAATTCAAGACTATGTAAAAAACGGACGATCGTGGAACCGAGGTGCACCAGAACACACAGACAACAGAGGAGACAACGGAGAAAGAGCTGTGACGGAAAAGATGGCGAGAGGAGGACTCCATTACTGGTGCACACAGGTGACCACAAGGAACTAACTACAAACCATGGAACAGACTAAGAGACTTGGATAAGTAGGAACTCAAAGAATTATAAAGAGAACTATAAAAGGATTTTAGATATTTTAAGATTGTAGATTTAAACCCAGGGAGGAAACAAAGATATATTTGATTGGACAAAAGAAATAACTATATTATAGAGAAATTAATAATCGGTAAATAAGAAGGAGTTGTGATTAACCTAATGTGCATGTAAGATTTTGTGTATATTATTGTGAAAAGTACAAACTTGAACATTATATTTATATATACCCTCATTCTCCCACTGTTCCTCCCCCCTTTTCTCTTCCTTTCAATCACTTAAAATTTAAAATTGATTTCTTCCCCTTCCTTCCCTAATAGTATTATTGAATTAATTGAAGTAAAATTTTAACCTTTAACTTATAGTATAAGATTTAAGCATATGTTTAAGTAAGATCCAATTTCCCTCCCCTTTGTCATAGTAGCTTGAATAGAGACCTGACTAGATATAGACTTACTGTTTAGCTATAAATCTTAGCAATAGAACTATAACTACCTATTATTAATTAACAATTACTTCTTACTTCTACATATATAACTATTTATAATTAACTATATTAATTCTTTATTTATGTACTAAGGTATCGACTATATATTATAAATCTTAAATAATAAGTACAATACTATTAATTACTTATCAATTAATAAATAACCTACTAATCCACTAAAAATAAAATAGATATTATTTACTAACATACCCCTTCATTTGTATTATTACTAATACCATAGAACAATATAAACTATTTTACTTGGAAGGATTATTGATCAACTATTGAAATATATAATCATTAGAAATCATTAGCAGAAAAAGGGTGTACCCTCTCAATACTACAACAACAGAGAGGAGTAAAAATATATGGTAATTTGGAAAGAGCTTGTAAGCTGGTAAGATTGTTAGCACCTCTTTAGGGCTGGAAAGAAACTTATTCGGAGCAAGTAGAGCAATGAAAAAAAAGCCTGCAAGGGCTAGAAAAACATTCTTCGGAGAGAGTAACAATGAAAAAGCCTGCAAGGTATAAGCTGGGAACATCATTAGCACCTAGTTAGGGCTGAAAAAAAGCCTTCGAAAAAAGCTACATTTAGAGTATAAGATGCACCCAAATTTTCAGCCTCTTTTAGGGAGGAAAAAGGTGCATCTTATACTCTGAAAAATACGGTATCTTGATTTTCCTGGCAACTGCAAGATAAGGGATGGTTTTAGAAACTGGACATTAGAGTTGGCTTAAGCAGAAGAAAAAAACCGAAGTCTGATATTAATTAATACTGGGACTTACAGAATGATATAAAATGTTATGACATCAGAAAAATTAAAGGAGATCTTTGAAGAATGAAGCCAGAAGTTAGCAATTACAATATCAATACTGTCAGTAATGTTGTCTGTATATAAAAGATGTTAATAAAGAAATGGTAGGTGTGGAACAACTTTTATCTGATAAGATAAAGAAAGTACAGAATATGGAAATTCAAATGTCAGACCAAGATAATGATTTGGAAAAGGTTGCTTTATTACATATACAAAAGAAACTGGCTGAAGTTTTAAAAATTAAAAGACAAATGATAAACCAAGAGATTGATTTGGAAAAATTTTCTTATTGTGTTTGAAAAAGAGGCTTATTAAAACCTTGAAGAAATCAGTGAGATACGAAAAAGAAATCAAATCATATGGCAATATTTGATTGGATTAAAGATCAAGGCTGTTAGAAGCAAAAGGGATTAATATAAAGTTGGTTTATTTGATCAAAGATAAAATAAGAGAGTTTGTTGTAATGTTCTGGCAAACCTTTATAGATGTTTTACAGGACTGACAAGTTGATATTTTAAGAATTTTCTTATAGATAAAGCATAGGATATGGGATAAAGAAATATCTATAGAATACACACACACGCACACACACAAACACATCTTTTTCTTTATTACATTTTCTTTTTCTTGTTTTTCTCTTTTCTTGCACTTTTTAATTCTTTCCATTCTCCTCTCTTTTTCTAAATTTAGTGTGTATTAAGCTTGCCATTGTAATTAAATCTCTTAATAATTATATTTTAGATATCCTTCATGTCTACTTCCTCATCTTGCTGAAAGAAATGCACCATTCAAAAAAAAAAATGCCATACGTAAAATGCAGTTGCTTTTTGCTGCACTATTTTTAGAGCTGTGTGCATTTAAATCCATAAAATCAAGTTCATATTTATATTCTTTCCAACTGCTTATATAAAACTAGAAACTTGGCAAACTTGGGTGTATGATGTATCAGTCTTTCCTGTTCTCTGGATGTGTGAGATTTCAGTGTGCAAGACTCCTAACCCACCCACAGAAATGTAAAATTATTTTGCCATGGAATCATGACCAGATTTATGTTTTCATTCCAAAAGGATCTTTGGTGTCATTGCAGAAGAAATGGAAAGTAATTGTAGAGCTGTTGTCATTTTTCCCTCTGGGTGCACACATAAAATGAATTTCCCTTACCCAACGTGCTTAGCAAGAGTTACTCAGCAAGTTTTACAATTCGCATTATTATATTGCAAATTGTTCCATTCTGTATATTCATGCTTGGAAACAGTTTCTTAACAAGCCATTGCAATTTGAACGTAATCACTTTTGAGCCTTGTAATCACTTTCATTTGAAGTCTCGGAATTATTACTACTTGAAACAATTAAGATAAATGGAAAACATGAGCTCCCTCATTTAACACCTGTAAAAGGGAAGATGAGAATGGGTAATTAGAAAAAAAAATCACTTAGAATGTCTTTGACAGAAGGTCAATTGTCTCGGTGCTCAAGTTATTGCCAAGATGTGTCATCAGACTATCTCTAGATGTTGATCCTAAAGGCAATGTAATACTGAACAATATCATTGAAAATAAGTAAACTATCCCTGGTCGGATTAAGTCATAGATAAGATGTGACACCAAGATATCCCTAGGGGTTGTATTGCCTTTACTACCTCTTTCTGAAAAAATATAAACAGAAACCAAGAGTTTAAATTTTGGCTAAAATCTAAAAACCCAGGAACAGTTGTGTCTTGTCAACCCTGGAGGCCATCTTTTTCTTTGGATCTTCAGGGTTGTCACACTTAGTGCTGTGGGAAATTGGGAGGGAGGATTGCAGGGAGTTGTGAGGGATATCTAGCCATAACAACATTCTTTTCTCTGAGAGTCAAGGACATTCAGCCTGCACCTAGAATGGCGTGACTGGGAGGCATCTTCAGTTGGGACGGTGGATTGATTGGACCATGTGATGGACATGTGGGTGCAGGGGGAGGGACTTGGACTTGCTTTTGGATGGGGAAAACCCAGGAGCTTTCAGATTCGGGTTTTCCCAGATGTGCCAATATGACATCTCTAATAACATAGAACTTTGAGGAACTTCAAGCCTCAGAGTCTTCTTTTATTGGGAGTGTTACTTGGAACCCTGACAGTGTCTGCACAGCTGCCAGCCATCTTCATCAGGTCTCTTCTGTACCATGTCAGGAGGATCATAACAAATTGAAGAGATATAGTTTAGTGCAGGGGTCTCCAACCTTGGCAACTTTAAGCCTGGTGGACTTCAACTCCCAGAATCCCCCAGCCAACTTTTCCTCTGTAACTTTCTTAATATTTTCCCAGCAAAAATCTTTTTTCTTTTTCTTTTTGCATTCACTCTGGTATGGAATTATTGTGTTTGAATCCCCTAGCCTTCTGGGTACCAACCAGTGCTGCAACAGGATCAGTGAAAAGACAAATGTGAGCACCTTTATGGGATTCAGTACAACAAACTTTTTATAGAAAAGAAGCAACAACCAAAGAGAACTTTTCAACATATAAAGATTTTTTTAGTACAGGAATATATAAAATGTAAAGAAATAATTGACACCAGAGAGATTTAGCTTTCAATGGTTTTTATACACATAGTTTATTTATACACATATTCAATACACATAAAAATGACTCTGTAATTGAACAATACAAACCAGAGTTTGAAATGGGATTATTTTCAAATGATGAATATATGATTGCTAAAATGTATAAACTTTAGTTGAGGTTTAAAATGGACCTCATTTGTCTTTTCACTGTGATGTGGGTTCTTGGTTTTGGCTTTGGAGCTGGCTGATGCATCACTTCGGTCTTCTTTATGTTGATAAGGATGCTGAAGTTGTCGCATGCTGCTGCAAATTTGTCCACATTGGCTTGCATTTCCTGCTCTGATCCAGCATTCAGGGCACAGTTGTCAGCAAAGAGGAAGTCACAGTCTCCTTTATCTTGGTGACAGCCTAGAGACTTCGCAGGTTGAACAGTTTCCCATTGGTTCTGTATCTCAGGGCTAACTCCCAAGGAACTGTTCTGGAAGGCATCTGACAGCATGGCTGAAAACATTATACTGAACAAGATCAGTGTCAACATGCACCCTTGCTTGACACCATTTGTAACTGGAAAGGCCTCTGAAGCATCTCTGTCATCCAGAATATGAGTTGTCATAACTGTCATGGAACTGATGTACCATCAGGATGAATCTAGCAGGGCACCCAAATTTTGACATGATATTCCAAAGAAAAAATGCCAGAGAGGAGGAGAAGCTTATCTGCAATTCATTCATTCATTCATTCATTCATTCATTCATTCATTCATTCATCATTCATTTTATACAGCGCCCATTTCAAACAAGTGACCCTGGCAGTGAACAATAATAAAACAATTAAAACCAGTTACAACAAAGTACAAAATGAAACAGATATGGCAGTCAGGGAAAAAATGTCACTGTTCAATACAGCAAGGATGTCAATACAATCAGGAAATGGGCCTTTCACATTCTTCAGGCCCCAGGACTGGGCACAAAATCAGATTTTCAAGGCCTTATGAAAGGCCAACGAGGTCAGGATCATCCACAACTCTGAAGGAGGATCTTCCAAAGGGCAGGGGCTAAAAAGAGAAGGCCTAGTCCCTGCCTGACTACATTCCTTGGCTGACAGGACCCATACAATGCCCAACCTGCAGTTGCGTTTTTGTGTTGTGTGTGTGTCTGTACAATTAATTTTTTGTGTGCCTTTATTTTCCAGTGGGATGCTTCACTATTTAGTTGAGCTTTTGTAGCTAATGGCTGTGACACATACACGCCCGTTCAAATTTGCAAGCTGACAAACTGTGAGGAAGCTTAATTTTCTTATCACAGTGCAGCAAAATTGAAGCTACACATGGAAAAACCCAAAGGAGATCCCAGAATACATCTTGTGATGGTTCCAGAACTAGCTTCAAAACTGTTGACTTGAAGCCATTTATAGGAATAAAGGGAAAGTTAAAAGATTTAGATTTCATTGCTTAGAATAAAAGCATTAACATTCAGCTGAAAGTGAATGTTCCTCACTATTGATACAGTAAAATAAAGGAAACTATTTTGCTCCAGGAAACTCTTTTCAAAGCTTTGCTATTCCAGGATTCCAGGGATAATTTTAACAATACACTGTTTTTAATATATTTCCTCTTTCAAACATTATGTTTGAATACCAAGCTTAATTCTGAAGGAACATAGAAATGACTGTGTCACTTGTTTTCAGACCTCATGTTCCTGCATGTTCCACATTCAAATATATTTATCATTTTGTGATTGAGATGGGTAGTCTCTAAATTTGGTAAATAAATAAATATTGGAAATTTTATTGAGAAGTTATTGTTGCTCCTGATTGCTTCCTGATGCTGCTGATTGCCTTTTCTGTAAATTTCTCTCTCTGATCTTATATGTTAGGGTACGTATATGGGAGCCAGTCTTAGAAAACAAGCTGCATAAGGGACTTTAATTAAAGAAAGGGAAAAGGAAGAGAAAGAGAAAGGAAGAGCCAAAAATAAGGACAGATTTTGAGTGTCTCCTGAGAGCTTGTGACTACTGATAATAGCCCATTCTATGTACCTGAAACATTGCTACTTGGTGATCTATCTGAGGCAGCTTCAGGAAACAAATGATGCAGCCATCTCCTAGAGCAGTGTTTCGGCACCAAGTGCCGAAACGGGAGCACACACATGCACGTGCGTGCTGGAAACCGGAAGAGCAGCCACCCGGTGCGCATGCACGTGCCGGGAAGATGATCTTTCTGTTTCTAGCACATGAATGTGCACCGGCCATCTGGTCTTCTGATTTCTGGTGTGTATGTGCGCATGAAGACCAACCGCCCAATGCTCATGTGCGCGCCAGGAAGATGTTCTTCCAGTTTCCAGCATGTGCACGTGCACGCGCACTGGTCATCTGGTCTTCTGGTTTTTGGCGTGCATGTGTGTGTGAAGACCAGTTGGCTGGCACGCCATAACCTGGAAAAGCAACGGGCAACAGTTCACATGCCTGGAGAGATGGGTCTGCGTGCCACTTCTGGCATGCATGCCATAGGTTCGCCATCATAGTCCTAGAGGGCAATTTCATTGGGTGAGTCACCAAGAGGTTGGTGAAGATAGTCGAAGAAATTAAGATTAGAGTTAATATTGGGGAAAATCAGTTGTTTTTGTTTCTACATCTGAGGAATCTGAAGACAGAGGGCTTTCAACCTGCAGGAAATGTGCTAGGTTTGTTTCCCTTCCTGAAGATGACAAGAATGCACATGTGCTGCAAAGGGAGGCTGAGTGTCTTTGTGCAAAAGAAGATGAAATGGCTAGGAGAAAAACTCCTACCATTTGTATTCTCCATTTTATCAGCTTCATAAGGAAGCTTGTGATAGGGCTGAGGTTGAAACTGTGGAGCATGTCTTAACATACTGCCCTATATACAACACAGTCAGAATTAAACTATTGTCTCTTCTTGGATTTGATCCTTCTGGTTCTAATGTTAATAATTTGGTTGTATATTGTCTAGGAGATGAATCCTCCTATATTACTGCGCAGGTTTCAAAATTTTTCTTAAGAGCTGTAACTGTCAGAGGAGAACAATTTAGCTAAGACCTCTGGTATCAACTGCTTGTGATTGTATTTTTCACTCTTGTTTTGGTCTGTGACTGCAAATAAAAAATTATTATTATTATTATAAGGAATTCTTCAAATGGACATAGGAAGTATATTAAGAGAGTCACTGGAATCAAAAAAACTCTCAGAAGATAGATAGGATAGAGAAATGGAAGTATGTCAGAAAAAGGCCCAAATATGTAAAAAAGTTTTGAAGCTTCAGAATAGATTCCAGGGCCTCCTATTGATAACATTTCTAGACCACTGGGTGAAAAGCAGCTCTTACAAGCTCCAGGGCTTGAAGGAAAAAAAACCCTGAAGAGCAAGACATGATTAGGTAAGGAAAACCGGAGAGCCCCTGCTGAGTTTTTAATGAGTTTGATGATAAAAGTGCAACAAATGTGTACGGACGTACAGTACATATATAATGAGAGGAACTGAAGCAGTAATTGATCAGCAATATAGTCCATCAAGAGAAGTGTTCTGCCTTCCTAGGCCACATTCAAGATGTGATAGGAAAGCTCCCAAGACTCTTTATGTCCATGATAATTATTGCTTTCCACTCACCCATGTGGGAACAATTGGCTAAACAGATGGTGCAACAGGAACCATTCAGTTTCCTCAATAATGAGACATGATTGTGAGCAGGGGGAATTTCTGCAAGGAACGGGCTGCACTTCATGAAAACTGAGAAGAATATTTTTGACAGATGTCTTGCAAACCTCATCCACAGGGAATTTTAAAATGCATCCTGTGGGTCAGCAATATGGCTATTCAATAAATAATACACCGCCAAGGACAAGAACAGGTATGGGATACAGAAGATGTGGAGATGCTCAATAATGAGCACCTCAAATTCATAACTTGGGATTTCATTGTCTCCATACAAACGCATAGAATATACAGAACACCTCAGAAGAACTAGAAGCCTCGATTCAGGACAATGAGCGTAATTTATAAAGGATTACTAAAACCTGGTGGAACAAAAATAATTGAGTGAATGTAAAGGTTGAAGAGTTATTCAAAAGGAAACAACAAAGATTTTATTTTATACAGTACTAAACCAAAAGCAAAACTGCATAATGGCCTCCCAGAGCAGATTACCCTTTCTGGGAAGAGAGCCATAGTAATAACGGGAGACATCAAATTCCTGGATTTCTGTTGGAAAACCAACTCAGCCAGGACTGCAAGCTTTGAAACATTCCTCAGTAATCTTGCTGACTATTTCATTCCCGAAGGCTCAAGAATAAACAAGGGAAGCAATTCTTCTAGATCTAATCCTATACAATAGGAAGAGCGGATTTAAAGGATAGAAATAGAGGGATCCTTGGGGCAAAGCAACACTTTTGGGGTTCAAAATTAACTACTGATTAATGCATTAGATATCATCTCCTAGCAACCACATAGATAGACTTTCTCCAGGATAGTCAGTTCCAAGGGTGGGTTCTAACTTACCTCATTGCCGGTTCGCTTCCTCCTGCACCACGTGGCCACACCTTGTAGGTGAGCACGCGCATGCGCAGTGCCAAAAATTCCCAAAAAATTCAAAAAAGAAAAGCTGAAAACAAGATGGTGGTGTATACGCAGTGCTAGAAACTCAGCTTCTTCGCATGCACAGAAGAAAATAATAATAATCAGAAAAAAAATTAATTAAAAAAGTTTTTTAAAAAAAGATGGTGGCATCCACGGACCGGCATGGACAGAACCGGTTCCATAATGTCACCGTGACATCACCAGTGGTTTGCTACCAGCTCTATAGAACCGGTGCGAACTGGGAGGAACCCATTTCTAGTCAGTTCCCAACCTGGCCCTTTCAATCTCCCAGTGATAATCTTCATTATGATAATCCATCCGCTAGTCATTCTCCTCTTGTCTTTGCTTCCACCTTTCCTAAAATTAGAGCCCTCTCCAGAGAGTTATGTCTTCTCATAATGTGTATAATCATTGCATCATTTGTGTCTTAAGTGAAAACTATAGGTTGATTTGTTTGATGATCCATTTGATTGTTTTCTTGTCTATCCACGTCATTCTCAGGAGTCTTCTCCAACACAAAGTTCAAAAGTGTCAATACACTCTCTATTCTGTTTTTTTTTTAAAGCCCAACTTTCACTTTCAAGGGTATCAGAGAGAAAACTATTACCTTGACAATTCTAAACTTCACAGGTTCATACATCAAATCTGAATACCTTTTCCAAGGCCTTCATTGCTACTTTACTAGTACTAGTTTTACTACTAGTTTGCCATGTATTTACTAACTTCGATAGTTGATTCTAAAAGGCAGACATTTCCCACACTTCAATTACCTCCATTGTCAATTCTAAAACTGGTTGTGCCATGGTATGTGGAAATGACCTCAGGAGAGAGAGGAAGAAATACTGCCTAGGGAATGATCAGATAAGAGAGGGCATAACCTGTAGCTGTATAATGGGGATAGAAAGAAAGTCAGAAAGGAACCTCTTAATTTATCAGGATGTAAAAGAGATGGTGGGGGATTTGTACTACCAGACTTGCAAGATTGTAATGTAGCCTTACAACAAAGTAGAATTAAGGCTATGCTGTGGGCTATGCTGTTTCTTATCTGATTGTTCCCTAGCCAGCATCTCTCCCTCCTCCTCCTCCTCCTCCCCTTACAAGGTCATTTCCACATTACAAAAGCAGAATTAAGACTAGTATAGGAATGCAATGTTTGTTATTTTTCATGTTTGTGCTCCAAATGCAGAGTTAGAGCTTTGGGATTTACATTCTTGCTTCCTCCTTCATTAGACCATGAATTGCATAATCACAGAAAGATAAAAGAAGTCAGGACAGAATTAATTCAATCATTCAAAATTATCTTCCTCCAAGAACTGCCTTGCAATTCAAGCTAATTAGACGCAAATGGCTTTGTTACTGATAAGTAGGATGGTGAATGTTGAATCAGTTTGTGCATGTGTTTGTGTTTTACTTTACTACCACTGGAGATAGCATAGTTAAGAGAATAGCAAGTTTATACACCTGATCATTCTGTATAATATGACATGCCCACTTGCTGAAGTATTTATAAAACTAATGCAATGTAATGACAGTATCTTTTTAATAAAAAATATGCTATTTAAGGAATGTGCTGTACCTTTTTTTAAACAATCTTTTAAAATGACATTAAAAATTGGAAAATAAAATATTACGGTGTATGGGTCACTCAAGTATGACTCATCACCATTTTTGTGTCCATAATGATGCCACGTACTTTGAAGCTTGGAAAAGTCTACCTTTCAACAAAAAAAAGGGGGGGGGGCAAATTTTGCAAGCAGGATTATCCCAATCATTAGTCAAACCAGTCTAGCAGAAAGTCTGCATTAACAATATTTTACATTGTGGCATAACAATGCTTAACTAGAAAATAAGCTACTTTACCTCCAGATTAAAAGCAGAGCACTCTTTTAAAAAAAAAACTTATTTCTCTTCAATTAACCCCATAATTCAGGTTTCATATCTGAGTAGGGCTACCACTGTTTTCCTTTTATTTGGGCATGACTGACTTACCTGTGCAGCCTATTGTTCATAGTGCTGGAAATGTAGAAGTGGGACATATGAAGCAATAATGGGTTGCAAATCCCATCGCTACCAGTTTGCTTGCATGTGCGCGCAACACTTCTGCACAGGCGTGGAAGCATCCGGGGCAGATGAGCAGAACCTACCGCCACTGCTACCGGTTTGTAGATCCGGGCTATTTCAGTAGCAACCCACCGCTGATATGAAGATTCCTTTTGGGGGCAACTCCCACTCTAGAGATACCCAGAAATGAACCTAGAGCATACTTTCCACCCCAGACTGGACCTAAGACCTTGTGCCTTATCTGGGGGAAGAGGAAGTCAATGCATTGTTTTCTAATTTCTGCAGCTAATGAAATAGTCCTCTCTCTCTCTCTCTCTCTCTCCCTCCCTCTCTCTCTCCCTCTCTCTCTCTCTCTCTCTCTCTCTCCCTCCCTCTCTCTCTCCCTCCCTCTCTCTCTCTCTCTCTCTCTCCCTCTCCCTCTCCCTCTTCACGGAATTTTCATTTATTTTCAATATATCCTTAAATAGTGGCTGATTAGGTTCCTGCCAGAGTTTTTAGTCACCTATGCTATATAGTTGCTGAGCAGGGGCGGTTTCCTATTTTCTTCGCTACCGGAACGCC
>JANHGD010009677.1:60303-70347 GCA_027560375.1 Imantodes cenchoa
TGCAGTGTTTCAGTTTTTGATCAATTTGAGGAAGGAGAATGCCATCCACCATTTTTAGTAATAGGCAGTCAGTTTGTAAGTGCAGGTTTTGACCTATGTAAAATGTAGACGTAGACAGATTTAGGAATGGAACTGGTTCTTAATCTGAAGACTGCTTGTATTTTGAGAGACACTTTACCTTCATTTATCAACTGTTGTTTTGTGCTGTGGTACATTGTGTATGTACATTTGTGTGTGAGAGATACACATGTGCATGAAAACTTAAGTTTATAAATTATGCTAAATTTAATACATAGGCTTGAAGTCAAAGTTAGAACTGATTAATTTTTGGCTTGGAAATTATCAAGCAGTGGGAAAAAATTGGGTTATTTTTATGTATCCATGATTATTTCTTCAATTCAAATTTGAATTGACAAGAGAATTTCATACACTGTACAACAATTATATCTTCAAAAGCTAAAGTAAATTTCATGGGAAATGCCTTACTGGAATATAACAAAGAACCATGAATATGTATTCATTTATGTAGAATTGCTATCTTTCTGAAACATATTAACACAAATATTCTATACAACAAAGACTAGTGTAGCCTAAAATGGATTTAATTTTTAAGGTAATAAAATTTACTGAAATTAATAAAATATTGAAGTCTATAAATTGTTTCATTAAGCAATGTGGTATTTTCATCAAAATGTTCTAATTCAAAATAAAACAACTTGGTTTTAAATTACAAAATCCAAATATTGTTAATGACAGAAACATTTGTTATTAACTGACCAATTGTATTTCCTTTAGTGGAAACATTTTAAAATAATAAAATATACTGTTTAGAATATTATGTGGGGATGTATAAGAGTTGTGTTTAATAAACCATAAATACCTCTTTATTAGTGCAGTTTATCAGGATGTTCAAATGAATAGTCATTTTTCTTTAGATATCTCAATTGTCAGTACATTTCCTACCTATTCAGCCACAATTTTGAATGTTCATTGCACCTACACATCTTGGGATATGGCAAACATGCCATCAGATCTTTCCACCCACTCAAAATACTTTACAGAAAAAACATTTGATCAATGATTATGATATGATATTATTATTAATTGATCTCATCTTTCAGCTCAGTGGTAGAAAATATCTTTGTAGCCCAGTAACACATAGGCCTAAAATAATTTCCCATAAAATGCTATCGATACTTCCAGAGTTAGCATCCAGTTACCTGGGAATAATTTCTCCAATTTTTTTCTAAACAATTAAATGCCAATGGAATATGTCTTTCTTTTCTTCTATTTTATTTAAACTTTTCTCCTGGAAATATATTTTATGCCTAAAGTTTACAATGTTGTACAAATCTGTAACCTAGGGCAGGGGTCACCAATCTTTTGGATCTCAGAGACCACTAAATTCCTAATTTTAAATCCCGGGGACCACTAATATGATCTGCCTAATGACAAGGTGGGCGTGGCTAGGTGGTCATGTGACTGGGTGGACATGGTCAACTCGATGTCACGTTGAGGGGCGCCTTGCCGGCCTTTACTCACCCCTCTCCTGCCAGCCACTCCTCGCCTCTCTGCCCAGACTCCTTAGGGCCCCAACAGGAAGCAGTTGTTGGAGCTAAGCAGCCACCACGAGAAAAAGTTGGCAAAATTGGTTCAAATTGGATCTGACCTAGGAGGCAGCTCAGCAGAAGCACCTCACTGAAGACTACGAGCATAGGCTTTCCAAGCAGAGGAAAGACCTGTGGGAGTGCAAGGCCAGGTCCCGGCGCCTGGAGGCTCAGTGGGCTGACATGGTCGGCCGGTTCCAGGCCATGAGGCAGTCACACTGGAACAAGGTCCTCCGGCTCTTTGCTATCAGTGGCGCTTCCCTCCAGCCTTCACACAAAGCCCCACACCAAGAGACTGAAGCAGACCCCAAATTGGAATTTCTGCCCCCCCCCGACCCGCACAAAAAGACACCAAACGGGGATACTCTCTGCAGCAACACAAACATTCATTGCATATATCCGATCCAGGGGCCGTAGTTTGAGGACCCCTGATTTAGTGCAACATAAAAAATGCAAATAATTTTTCTGCGGACCACCAAAATTTTCTCACGGACCACCAGTTGGTGACCACTGACCTAGGGAACTAAACTATTTGAAAACCAGGTAGCTTCTACTTGGATAATGCCTGGTATTCTTTCCAACAATCCTGTGCTATATTATTATTTATTCCATGGTCACAATGATGGAATTTAAAAAAAATCCTCAATTTTCTTCACATACCTGTATCATTTCTTGGTTCCAGAAAATGTCATGAGTCAGAATGGATGTGTTGATAACTTCTACATCTTTACACAGGCCACTGGACAAAGTGAGCATATCATATATATGGCCATAAATAAAGTAATTAAAGTCTTTGTGTACTGAAAAACACTCTAATTTGTTGAAATTCTCATATATGTTATTTCAAGTTTATTGGAAATGTTTCCGTTTGTTCTTCTTTCTTTTATCTTTATAAAGATTTACTCTTTTCATTTTATTCTCAATTTACAACCCACTAAACCTATCATTAATAATCTTTCTTCTGTCACTCTTTCATATTTCACTGAAGAATAAATCATATTGTGTTTCCAAGTGACAGAATGTTTACCAAATCTCTTTCCTTTTCTTACAGCCTACTCCATATAATTCACATGGGCCTCTGGTGCACATTGTACTTATCAATGTAACAAAAAATTTCACGCACATTCTTTTTCTATTAAATCCTGAATATTTAAAATGTAGTATTTTAGAATTCAAGAAAGCTAGTTCAAGAAACAAACTCAGATTTCTTTCATGCCCTTTTTTATTTCAATGTTCTCCAACTTCCAAGTATAAATATTTGCATTTAATAGGCAATTTTTATGACAATCATGGGAATCTCTTAAAGAAAAAAGAGACTGCAAATACTTTATTGCAGAAATCCTAACCATTTTTTAAATATAATTTGATAATTAACAGTAGGGGATACTACAAATAGACATTATAATATAGAGCCACACAAAGACTGACAAGTAATACACAATTCAGAGGACCTCTAACAGTTCACTTTAAGGTAAACATTAACGAACAAGGAATTACATGAATACGAACTCAGGTGCTACCATATTTTCAAAATGAGGGGAAATATTTGGCAAAAGTGATAAAGCACTATATACAAAATATACATTAAAAGATACATTTGTAAACAAGATAGCTAAATGTGCTTTAAAGAAAAAAAGTGAAAGGGTTTTCTCCCCCAGTACAAGTAACTGTAAACTATGAAGTACTTCCCAGAGAACGACATTTTGATTTGGGGGTGTTATTTGCATTCAGTTTTATTCCCAAAGCACAGATTCAGACTATAAATGACAGGAATACCTGAAGAGTATTTCTCCGTCTCTGCTTGTTTTAAATAATTCATGAGTAGCAAATGAATATAACTACCATTCAATGGACATTTAGAAACTGGCTGCTGCTATCATTTTCTGAGGCTTATAAATATGTACATCCCCAGGTTTATTTCATCCCCAGGGAAATGCATTTAACACACTTGTAAAGATCTTATAAACAGTCAGTTCATAATTAGGTTATGCTTGGTTGGTTGTAGTTAGGAAACAGGAAAAATGCCCTGGAGGGAACTCAACTTTAAATGGACTTCTATAAGTTTATATAAGAAGGAAGAAAATTAATGAATTTTCTTCTCATTTTAACATTCTTCTCTATCATAATCTTTGATGTTTTTATCTGTTTCCAATCAAATCAAATTTCTTTCAAATGTCATCCAGTTAAACTTATTTCATGAATCATGAAATTAAAGGCAGGCTTAGGAAAACTAAAAAAAAATGCTCACATTCTAGCCCCAAATAGCTCAAACATGTTCTCCCCTTTTAATCTAAAAATGTTTTTCTTATTTTAAAAAATTAACTTTTCTATACAAATAAATATCATGGTATGAAATGTTTACAGATACTTAATATACTTCAACCAGAATGTGAATCCTAGCATCACTTGCAAATAAACAGCAAGTTTAATCTACAATGTAAGGCCCCTGCTAAGAATTTAAATGTTATCAGGTACTGAATATATTATCTAGATAAAATGATGGAAAATGCACCCCTTCACCACTTTTGTCATAAAACAGCAAAGAAAACTGAACCACTAAATGACCAAATTTACCTATCATGATAGCAAAGATGAAATGTAGTCCTAAGACGGCATTTGCTTCTACATAAGTATCATATCAGAAAGGCCAAACCGTAGTTAATATGACCCGAATAAAGATAAATATGCTTAGCATGCCAAGGAGAAAAGGGAACATTTCCTGTTATTCCAAAACTATCCTCTAGCAAAGGAAGTATTATATGAGAAGACAATGGAAGTTCTTTCTGTTTCGTAACACCAACACTGAATAAATACAATCACTGGGCATTAAAGAACTGCAGTTTGTTCATTTAAGCCAGTATTTCTTAAACTTGGGAACTTTAAGGTGTGTAGACTTCAACTCCCAGAATTTCCCAGCAAGCATGGGTGGCCAGGGAATTCTGGGAGTTGAAGTCCACACATCTTAAAGTTACCAAGTTTAAGAAGCACTGGTTTAAATGAGTAAGTTTAGCTCACCCACAAAAGTATGAATCTGTAGCTCTTAAAACTATGCAGCTAAACTCATTAGAAAGCAGTAGATTTCGATATGCTTAGACGTTGGGTGGGTCTAAGTGGTGGGTGTACAAATCTGAACAAGAAAAATGATCTACTTTCATCCTCCCATTAGAGCAGTGTTTCTCAATCTTGGCAGTTTGAAGACGTGTGGACTTCAACTCCCAGAATTTCCCAGCCAGCAACGCTGGGAGTTGAGGTCCACACATCTTCAAACTGCCAAGGTTGAGAAACACTGCATTAGAGCAATGCAATTGTGGGTTCGGTTTAGGCCTAAGCTTTAGCAATTCTGTTTTTTCTTTGATTATGGCAAATTGGTGGCAAAGCAGCAACTCTAAAAAAGAGTAAATAATACAATCAGCAGCAGTTGGATCCTGCAAATCAAAACAAACACACTAAGTATTTACAGTGAACTTGCCATGACCAGCAGCAGCGCCAGGCCCACTTTACCTCAAGTCTCTCAACTTGTAAAAGTATTTCTATACAAATACCATATGCTAACAGTTTAACCGGTAACATTTGGGAAGACATCGATGAAAGGGGAACGAAACACGAGTCTTTCTTTACAGACCCTGCTTAAGTGGCACACTTTTTTTCTGAAAGAAAATACTACACAGTGCTGATTTTTGAGGGGGGGTGGAGGAGGGAAGACAGACAAGGAACTAGATTTTCATCCGAGATGTCCTATTTGCAGGCAACTACTAAGAACTCTTTTTGTGAGGGCTGTGTCTTGAGGGATCTTTTCCTCGTTTCTGCCGGGAAGAATCTTTGTCCAATGAAAGTGCATTGAGAGAGTCATTTGTAGTCCCTGACTTTGGCAAATCTTTACCTACATTCTGTTTTCTTGTAGCAGAGGATTGAGGCAAACCAAGATCTCTTCCTTTTATGTCCATAGTGCTAGCAGAGTGAGACCTCTCCTGACCTCTGGGCTTTCCCCCCAAATCAGAAGTAAGAATTTGCTCTTCTTTAGGGGGTGAAGTACAGCGAAAGTTCAACAGCGACACAGTTTCTGTTCTGCCATCTGCTGAGGAAGAAAAGCTGCTTTGCTTTTTGACTTCCTTGCAGCTCACTTCAAGGGGAGCCGCTGCTGGTAGCACTTTAGCCTTTGAGGAAGGCAAAACAGGGGCTTTCTGTCTAGGTTCTGGGCAGCTTAATGGGCCATCCAGCTGCTTTGCAGTGCTTCCAACCGTGCGACACGCATTCTGCAATGTGGTCAAGGAGGAATGTTTTGTTGGATTTGATTTACTCCCTTCTGGCAGTTGCTTTGGATTTGCGTGTCCTTTTCCTTTACAGTCCTGAAAGTTTTTGTTAGCGGTGGCTGACTTCTCCACACCTTTTCCTCTGGCATCGCAAGCAGAAACAGAAAGGCTGGAATCCAATTTCCTGCTGTCACCTTGAAAATAAAGTGCATCTGTACATTTCCTTCCTTCAGGTTGTTTTTCTGGAGAGACTGTTGTGTTACTTGAATCCTTATCTCCTTCTTTGTTCAGCATGGGACACTCTTTCGCAGTGAATACCTTTGGCTTGTTCCGTAGAATGAATGGCTTTTGATCAACTGGATCTCCTAAGCTTGCCGTCTCTTCCTTCTGAAAAAGCTTGGTATTCTCTGTCCCCTGGCTTTTACTAAAAGATTTAAGCTGATTTTCAGCAATGGTTCTATTGAGTTGGACCGCTGGTTCTGATCTACATGCTATAACCACATTCTGTTCTGCCTGTATCTGTGCATTATTCAGCTTTCTCTGAGAGCTTGAAGAATGTGAGAAAGAATCCAAGGTGATCTTAAATATGTTTTTCCCCTCCTTTCGAGAACCAGCCATTCCCAGTACACTGTTTTCTTTTTCTTTTACCTGTGTAGCTAATGGTTTATGTGCAAATTTTTCAGAATGTTTTAATTTAGAGGAACAAGCATCAAGAACCTGCTTTGATTTAACAGTGCTATTCTCCATAGCAGGCCGGAGAGTTTCTTGATTGTTATAACACACAGGAACATCTGCTGCAGATGGTCTGTTGAACGGTTCTTTTACTGCAGGAACATCAGAATTGCTACTTTGTGGCTTAGAAGCAAAATTAGGCTCCTTATCAGCGGTCGGAGGCTGTGTGTTTTTGGATTGCCTCTGCTCTTTTGATCCCAGGTCTCGAGGCTTATCCTTTTGCACAGTTGCAGCAACCATTGTTTTTTCTATTTTAACTGAGTTGAAACACTTTAGGGAAAGCAAAGCATTAGTTTTCGGTTTAGGCATGCCAAACTCATTTCCTGTAAATTCTCCAGTGATGTTTTCATCTTCCTTTGCAGGCTGTTTAAGCATATCTTTGACATCTTTGGGCTTCATCTTGGAATTTGATGCCTGTACTTTTGCTGTGCCACATGCTTGTAAATGAGCAGTTGAATCCAAACTATACCTTTGACTGTGCTTAGAGTCTTGACTCGAAACCAAATCTGGAACGAAGCTCTTCACGGAGGAATCTGTAGTCCTCTCATCATCAGTCTGTTCGGTTTTCATGTGGCTCTCCAAAACTTCTTTAACGTGCTTCTTCTCTTTTCGTTTGCCTTTTTCAGTATTTCCTTGTCCTGGAGTAGCTCTGCAAGTTATCAAAGCAGGATTCTGATTTTGGAAGCCATTAGATTTCATATTGTTTGTACCAACCTGGGTTGTCTCTTCTTTTTGACAGGTCTCCCTTACAGAGGAGTCATCATTAGCACTGAGACTAGAAAGTGACTTTCTAGACTGCTGTTCAATCATCACAGATGCTGCAGTTGAATACTGGGTATTTTTATTAGGCTTTGAGCTCTGCAGCTCCAAAAGATCAGATTTATTGGGTCTGGATTGCTGGATAGTTGGTAACACCTTCTGAGATAAGGGCTCAACTTTCAGGCTGTTGTCACACTGGGGGAGTTGATCATTTTTAATACTCTGGTTACCTTGGAATGCACATGAAGACACTTCTGCCTTTGAAGCCTGTGGCCCTGAAAGTAGAGCAATATCTAATGTACCTTCAATTGGTTTCAAGCAAGAAACAGACCTTCCTTCTAGCTTGTAATCTGAAGAACTCTTCCAGGCCAATGATTCTGTGGAGATCAGGGTTGGTTTCTCCAGGCCAGGTTCTGCTCTGCTGTTCAAAGTTTTAAGAGGAACAAAAGGAGCAGAACTAATCTGAGCAGCATGAACACTGCTCAGAAATGATGGACTTTCAGCAGGCGAATTGGAATTCTGCATAATATTTATAGGCTTAGCTGAATTAAGCTGTTGGCACTCAAGTATGCTTGCTGGCAATTTAGGCTTTAGCACTGGGCTGGAATTGCCATCACTTTCTTCGGAAGATATTTTTTTCCGAAAATAATCCATATTTGCAAGTTTGCTATCTAATCTTTCAAATTTGACAAATTCTTTTGTTGATGCATTCTTATCTACATTCCCTTCTTTTCCATTTGCCAACTTCTCAGATGAGTGAGGCAGAACATCTAGCAAGGTGCACGGAGGGGAAAGTCTTTTGAAATCGTAAGACAAATGACTAAGTTCATTAAGTGCAGGGCTATGACATGACATACATGCATCTGAAGCGCTGTATTCGTTGGACTTCAAGTTTGCATTCTTCTGAAGGGTGTCTTTCAGCATGCCGCCTGTTGACTGTGCCTCCAAAGCTGTCATTTTAACTTCAGAGTGATTTGATCTTTCCAAAGCTTTTTGAAACACTTTTTTGCTATCCTTGTCTTCCAGGCATGAGATAATAGGGTTTTCTGATTCACTGAAAAGTTCATGTACGGTGCTTGTTTTCTGCAAATATTCTTGTTTTTCTGCCAGATCTTGTTTTTTCACAACTATCTTGAACTTTAATTTTTCTCTATCCAGTTCATCAACAGATTCTTGCCTGCCCAGTTTCCTGCAAAGGGGGCGTTTTAAACAGCCTTGCTCTGCAGGCCTCACTCGGGTGACTGAAGACGATTCCAACGCATTCTCCTCTAGACTCTGAAGGGTTATATCACGCTGGGATGCTTCTCTATTAACCTCTTCCTGAGTTACTTCCAAGCTGTGTTTGCGTGAGCATAAGTGTTTCTTATCAGTGCCATAAGAGGGAGAAAGTTTTTCTTCTGACTGAACCCTTTTGAGCAGTGGGGATCTTGGTGGCTCTGCACTCTTAGGTCTGACAATATGTCTTACAATAGTGGGAGGAGAATGCATTTTAGTGGGGAAAGCCTGAGCTATTTTGGCATTGCCTATTGAATGACCCA
The DNA here is from genome assembly GCA_027560375.1 of Imantodes cenchoa. Classification (NCBI taxonomy): domain Eukaryota; kingdom Metazoa; phylum Chordata; class Lepidosauria; order Squamata; family Dipsadidae; genus Imantodes; species Imantodes cenchoa. Next base: position 69,190 of record JANHGD010009677.1, read on the forward strand.
GTAAGGGTGATGGAGATCGCTGAGGAGAGGTTGGCTGAGGTGTTGGAGATGGAGTCCTTGCCAATGGTGAAAGGGGAATACTGCCAGCTGATTTGCGCCTTCCAGATCTGTATCTTGATCCTCCAAGCTTGGGTCCTAAACCATGGAGTGTGCTGGGTCTAATATGTCCTGAGCCAGCTGGAGAATTGGGTGCGCTTGAACTTGGAGAACTACTTTGGGAAGAATTTGTTCCTAGGGAAAAAAAATAACACATTAAACTATAAGTTTTTCATTTCAATATTCAGAAACTATTATAGGACACACTATTTTCATAGAATCTACAGATCATGAAAAAACAATTGTCTAGTTCAGGGGTAGGCAAAGTTGGCTCTTCTATGACATGTGGACTTCAACTCCCATGATTGGCTCAGGAATTCTGGGAGGTGAAGTCCACAAGTCATAGAAGAGCCAACAGACTACCCCTGGTCTAGTCTGATATAGACTAGATATTATCAGAGATTTTGTTTCTCTAGCCTTAGAAGTTTTATGTTTGACATTCATACAGCCACACAAGAAACTTCATGAAAATAAACTCACTTTCACACTAAGTCTGGGATTAGTATCTGAGGAATTTTTAATTTTTTTCATTGAGAATGTTTAATCACCAATTCCTTACCTGAGGGGAAATCAGGGGTGGAACGAAGGCTTGGTGTTGGTGACCGGGGAGACAAGCTGTGAGTTGGAGAACCAGGTAAGCTCTCTCCTGATGATAGTGATCGATTCAGACAGGAAAAACTCCGACTTGTATGAAGAAGAGGTGATGGTTGCTTAGTCAGCTTTTTGAAGAGAGATCTCCTCCTAATACGAAAACAAATATTTTTCAGTAAAATCCCAACATTTAAAGTAATAATCCAAAAGTTATAACAACATTTCCTTTAGTAGTTAAAAGCTTACCACTGTTTTACTTGACATTGCAGCTAGATGTTTAGGCACTTAAGTTATAAATCAGAGGTATTTGTTAAAATCTATAAACTATGAGAGATAATTTCCAATATTCTATTCTGGAAGTCTAGGATAATGCTCTGATAACAAGTGCTAGGCATCTCTCTCTCTCTCTCTCTCTCTCTCTCTCTCTCTCTCTCTCTCTCTCTCTCTCTCTCTCTCACTCCAACCATTTCT
>JANHGD010009677.1:106506-117555 GCA_027560375.1 Imantodes cenchoa
TTCTAGAAGCACCAAGCTGAAGACACCAGCCTGAAGATGACGAATGAGACTTCATCCAAACGTCGCCAAGACAATTCTAATTTCACGCGGGAGAAGACCCGAATAACTAAAGACCTATACACACACACACACACGCATCCATCTTCTCCTGCCATGGGATTTTCAAAAAGGGCAGAGTAATTGGCTGACCTAATAAGCTTTTTTTTACGGACAATCAGGAATGCAGCATCCGTGACTGCTGATGGGCACGTAGTTTGAGACTATTTAATGAGAAAAAATTACAAAAGTTAGGTTTTATTGCACCTCGGAATTAAGAATATAGACAGCAAATCACTTTTCCTTCCTTCAAGGGGAAAAGAAAGGGAAGGGAGGGCAAATGAATGAGACAGGAAGAGGAAATGGCTAGGGAAAAGGAAGAGGAACCAGTCGGATTTTGATCATTCAGAATGAAGCATGAGAGGCTGCCCACCCAAAGGTGTCTCCATGCCTTTTTAAGATGCTGAGCTTTGAGGAAAGGGAATTTTTTTGGGTGGTGGTGGTGGTGAGGAAACGCTCACCAAGACATATTCAGAGTTCATCATGCTTCGTGGAGTCGGAGCTGGGCTTGATGAAAACCCCCTCCATGGCTTTCCAGTAGTTGTGATGATTAGCGGAATGCATCCCGTGAACTTCCCGCTGACCCCGGATGGGGTGCCCGTATTGTTCCCCCGTCACTGAAAGGAACACATCGGTTCCAATGTGCTTGAAGCGCACCGCGTCGTCTCGTTCCCAGAAGGTCCCGCTGCACTGAACGGTCCACACGTCTAAATCGTCCCCTTCACCCTCATCGCCAAAGGCACTCACTTCCTGTCAGAGGCAGAAACGGGGCGGGAGAAAAAGAGGGTTGTGAGAACGCATCTTTGTCGCGGGGTTTACACTATAAGCTGAACCGTAAGCCACAGTCTGCAAGCGACAAGATAAAGCTGCCGTGTGACGGCTTAAGATCCTGGATGGGCAAAACCATCATTTTAAACTTGCCAGCTTTAAGATCTGTGGACTTCAACTCCCAGAATTCCCCAGCCAGCAAGACGTCTGGGGAATTCTGGGAAGTGAAGCCCACAGATCTAAAGTTAGGAAATTCTGAGCTAAATTGTGTTGGTTTAGCCTGCAGCACGAACACTGTTATTGTGAACTGTGGCTCAGCCTGTAAAACTGAAAGATGTAGGTAAGAAATGTTAAATTGGGACCAGGACTTTTCTTAGCTTTGAAATAATGATCTGATTCAAATTACATGTATACTGTGACTTGCTGAAGCATGAACTGCGAATGGCTTTAAATCATGAGTACATACACTTGCTCTGCTTTAGCGCATGGTGACTTAAGTCAATATTTTCTAGAGCAACTTTATCCCTTTTTAAGGCATCAAAGGTTTTGCAGCTAATGTCTACAAAAAACAAACAGAAACTGGGAGCCAAAAAAAATGTTGCTTTAGATAAAGTATTTTCCCTCAGCCCTGTAGCAGTTTCAATAAGTTTAACCTGCTAGTAGAAATAATCAGATTGTTATACCAGTTACAAGTAGCTATGAAACACCTTGATAGTCTAAACCACAATGTACACACTATATGATACCATTAACAAACCACTCACACCAATGTCAAGTAGAATGTTAATGACAGAGGGACGCAGTTATCATTCACACATTCTCTTGTTCTATATATATATATATATTTCCAGAGCAGTTACTAATATAAATAGTAGTGGAAAATGTTGGGAAGTGCTCAGCAGGGAGAACTCTCCCCCAGCCTTATCTAAATGTTCCCTAGAGAAGGTTCTCAGACTGGGGAGATTTCTATATTATAGGCAGAATATAATAAGGGAGCTTGAACTCTGCAGTGTGGGGCTGGTTGTTTGGGCCTGACCAAAAAAAAGATCACAAATTGTACTGTAGAAAAAAAAAAAAGGCATCTGACAAAGTAGTCCTTTAACTGGAATTAGAGACATCTTGCCATTTGTGTAAATATATCTGAGTACAAATCATACTGGAAATGTATTTTTGCACAGCAAGACACAAAACAGAATACCTTGAACAAGCTTTAAAGATTTTTAACATTGGAACTATCAAACATAGTTCATGAACGTGTCTTAAATTCATTTTAAAAATTCGCAAAATTGAGGGGCCCATCTCATCAAAAGCAATAAAATAAAATAAAATAAATCAAGCAAAGACTCCTTTATTAAATTTCTATAGATTTATGGTGTATATCAGGGGTCCCCAACCCTCGGTCCATGGACCAGCAGGGATCCACGGCATGCCAGGAAGTGGGCTGCGCAAGCAAGCAATGCCCCATCCAGTCTGGGATGCAGGCAGCACGCAAAATCATGCCCCCTCCAGTCCTCTCTCCGTGGAACCAGTCTTTGGTGCTCTAAAGGTTGGGGGGCTGCTGCTGTATATACCGTATTTTTCAGTGTATAAGATACATCTTAGTTTTTAGGGAGGAAAAAGGGGGGGAATTCTGCCTACCAGGTATTCATCTGGCTAGTCCTTAGCCTGGTCAGCTTCAGCATATTCATTCGCTCGCTGGTTTTGAGGTTAGTGATGGTTGGGGCTATGCTTCTAAAGCACAGCTGATCATCGGAGGGAGCAGCAATTAGAAAAGCAAGTTAAAGCACGGAAGATCGCTTAGCTCCTGTTTGCGCTGAAAAACAGCTTCCAAAGCACAGCTGATCCTCGGAGGGAGCTCCAGTGACTATAGCAGGCAAAGTGCGGAAGGGATAAGAGAAGGCAGCCGCTGTTCCGGGTAGCCATTTTGGACACCACGTGAATGTTTGGAGGCTGAAAATGCTACGCCCGGAGCCCAAAAACACAAGCCATTGTCAGTGATAATCTCTGCAGCCAGAGAGAGGACATACGGAGGCTGAATGGAAGGGGCCGGTGAGTGGGTGGAGCTACATTTGGAGTATAAGACATACCCACATTTTCAGACTCTTTTAGGAGGGAAAAAAGTGTGTCTTTACTCCAAAAAACACAGTAGTATGTGGATAACTGAAATCAACTTGCTGGTTGGTTTGAATGCTCAGATTATTTAAAGCAGGGGTGTCAAACTGGCGACCCATGGGCCAGATGCATCATGTGCAGGCCATGCCCACCCCAGCTCCGCAAAGGGAAAAAACATTGTGATACGTAATGTGATGGCAACATGACAGTGCGAGTTTGACACCTGTGATTTAAAGGCAAATAATAATTTGTAATACAAATTGATTTCAGCTCACGAGTGTAGCCCTTGAGAAAAAGCAAGGATAACAGAACAGTGAAACGTAAATATAACATTGATGCTTAAATACTGATGTTTTGTGCAAGGTGACTGACATAACTATTTCTTATTCACTTTATTCCTTATAATAGCTTAATGAACTAGCAGATTAGTTGACAGAATGACTGCTCAAGCTCATCCAATTGCCTTAGTAGCTGAAGGGGAAGCATCTATGTTATAATATTGGTAAAAAATAATGAAAAATAACAAGCTAATGCTAATTTTCCAGTTGTAATGAAAACATTAAAAACACGTATTACCAAAAGTTGTTAATTAAAAAATAATTAAAATGAAATAATTTTACACTGTTATATAAATAAATATCAATGTTAAACCCGAAATTTTTAGCTTCTTTTTGATAGATATGCTTGAAAATCTATGACGCTCAGTAAGACTTGTGCAAAACCTAGAAACCAATTACCGCTAAGTGCAAAACACTAAAGTTATGGAAGGTGCGCTGAAAACCATGAAAAAAATAGCTCTTCCTTTTTTTTTCCTGCCAGTGAGTTCTATAATCACATCTGCGAATGCATTCTACATGATATATCTGCAATGTTCATGTGACCCAACTGTTGATTAATAAAAGTTCACTGAGTTTTCTCCACTATCTGAGGTAGAGATTAAATAGATCATTTTAAAAACAGCAAGCAGCAAACTACTAGGTATAAAATATTTATAGATCTTTTGCTGCCAAATGTTGTCTCATAGATAGATAGATAGATAGATAGATAGATAGATAGATAGATAGGGGAATTTATTACCAGCTTTTAATTAGGCTTATAGTACAGTTATGCCAAAAGCAGATAATATCATCCTCAGTGTGCCAATTATTGTCCAATCTCATTGATTAAATACAAAGATTTTAACAGCAGTGCTAGCAAACAGTCTTGCCTTAGCCATGAAAGCCGTTTGGGTGATCTTGGGCCAGTCACCCTCTCTCAGCCCAACCCACCTCATAGGGTTGTTTTTTGGGGGGAAATAGGAGGAGGAAGGTGTGTTGTATACATTTGTATACAACTTATTTGTAAAAAAGTAGAGGCGGAATACAAATAAATAAATCTGCCTGTGGGAATTTGTATGCTGTCTGGCAAAAATTTTATGGATGTAAGATTTTATCACTAAAAAAGGAAGGACTGAAGAAAAGCCCCAATATAAAATAAATATAAAATAATGGCTATTGAAATAAATAAAAAAATAAAATGGACATATTATGTATATATATGCTTTTTGAAAAAGAAATATATGCCTTTTTTCCAAACTCTTATGAGATCTCCAGCAAGTTCTCAAGTATCTTTCACTATTAGAACTTTAAGCCAATTTTTATATCAACCCTTTAAAAAAATTATTGTCCATTTTTACACACACACACACACGCGCGCGCACGTTTTCCTGAAAATAAGACCCGGTCTTATTTTCTTTTGAGCTTGAAAACAAGCACTTGGGCTTATTACGGAGAGGTCTTATTTTTTTAAGTGCAGGAGGCGGGGAGTGTGGCGGCTGACGGGAGTTGGGAGCGCAGCTGCAACGGCTGCAATGGGCCAAGCTCTTTGGCATGACTCAGCCTCCAACTGCCCTGCCTACTGGCCCATGCCAAGTGGCTGCCCATGCTGCTGTTGGCATCATGGGGGCTCTTCACCCTTCTGATAGGGCTGGGGAGGCTGAGGAGTGTCAAAGCACGGTGGCTGGAAGCCAGGGAGTGCCAAGAGCTTGGCCCCGATTGTGGCCGTGGGCAAGAAGACAGTGTGGCGGAGAGGGTGGGGTCGGTGGTAGCTTCTCAAACACTTTTTGCCCAGAGGGAGACAAAACTTTGTCTGCTTGCAAAGGGGATGCTTTGAAATGGAGCAATTTGCTCATTCCCAAACATCCCGTAGGCGACCAGACACTTTTTACCCGGATGGAGAAATACAGAGACTCAAAGCTTCATGTTCTTGCAACGGGGACGATTTGAAATGGAATGATTAGCTCCATTTCAGAGCGTCCCCTTTGCAAGCAGGCGAAGGTTTGTCTCCCTCTGGGCGAAAAGTGCGCAGCAGAGCTAGGTGGAGGCAGAGGCGATACCAAAACACTGCCCACTCTGTCCGACTATCTCTCGGCTTGCCTGTGGTCCCTTCGAACAAATATCCATGCGAGGCATTGGGATCACCTTCCTCCCCCATCCCCCATGCCTCTGCCTGCTGCTGGTGCCGCCGCGCAAGCCTCCCTCGAGTCCAGATTGCTTATCTTCTCCCCCCAGCTCTGGCTCCATGCTGGTATCTGCGCTGCACCAAGGGGCTGGCGAGCTGCAGCCCAATACTGTCGCCCCCTGTGCACTCACTGCCTCTTGTGCTGGCCACACTTATCCCACCAGGGTTATTTTCGTAGTAGGGCTTATATTAGGCCCACCCCCAAAAAATCAGGCTAGAGTTTGTTTTGGGGATGGGTCTTATTTTTGGGGAAACACGGTGTATGTATAAAATTTATAATGCAATATTATATGATATTAATTAATTAAAGGATCATGCAAGAAATACAGTTCCTGAGAATGGAAATGCAATGTTTGTTTTATGTTTTCTATTACATGTTCAGCGTGAACAAATAATCATATCGTTCTATGGTAACATTAAATCAGACTATATAATATTCCTGTAGATTGATTATTTCTACCAAAATGTCAATTCTTCCACAGCAGAAGTAATAATGCTATTAGGTTATAATCATAATCTTGTTTCTTCTGTAAGAGAAATTTTATAAAAATGTATATAAAGACATAAAGAGTTGATTGAAGAGATACCTTGGACAACGAAAACCTTTAAATCAAGTCTTCACGTAACAAGGCACCATACTGTACGTACTGCTTTTTGAAGTAAATAAGACTTTACATGAATCAGCATGATCTGAAGATTCAATATATGCTATATGATGAAAAAAGAACTTAAGGAAAATTATTTGGTCGCTGGCAATACAGGACAGCCAAATCACACAAAACTCTCTTAACCAAAGCTTTCAGAAGATGACACTCCAATCGTCAAAATAGCAGCTGTCAATAAAGGAGATGAACCAAGAAGTAAAGTTTATATTTCTAACTGAAATACAAATTATGTAAAAAAGAAGCAATGTCAAAAGGTTATTAGAACTTTAATTCTTTTAATCTGGGTATTATATCATGTATTACAAATTTTATTTCACAGTGCGTTTAGCCTGGGCAGTTCTGGTTCATGATTTTACGGCTTTCTAACTTACACTGCAGGGAGTTAGTTTGACATAAGAGTTAAAGATAAATAGTTCGGAGACCAGGAGTTCTAGTCTTGTCTTTTGGTGTGAAAGCCAACTGGATGATTTACAGAAGAAGGCAATGACAAAGCACTTCCAAAACAATTCACGAGGTAACAGCATGACTTGAGTATGCTGACGGCATCAAAAGAATGCTTGTTCCCTGAAGTCCAAATTTGATTTACATCAAGATATAGCAACAAAAATTTAAAGAGATCTTTACCTTATCTTACCGTATTTTTTGGAGTATAAGATGCACCTTTTTACCCCCCAAAAGAGGGTGAAAACTTGGGTGTGTCTTATACACTGAATGTAGCCCCATCCAGCCACCCCCACCCTTTGGCCTCTGCCTCCCAGCAATTTACCTCCTTGCAACAAACAGCGCAGAGCCTGATTAGCACAAGCAATCAGCCTCCCGACCAGCAGCTGATTGAAGCTGCAGACAGGCCCAGGTGCTAAAATGAAAGTGAAACTAAAACTGCAAGAAGGCAAATTGCTGGGAAGGAGAGGCAGGTATTTTTCCTTGTTTTCCTCTCCCAAAACTAAGATGCATCTTATACTCCGGTGTGTCTTATACTCCAAAAACTACAGTAAGTAGCAGAGTAATTGACAATGATTCCATGCCAAAGAAAGATCTTGAGAAACTGTAATGGAATCAATTATCTACTGCCCCAAAATTTTCTGTTTACTTCTGAAAAAAAACTTGCCTAGAAAATAGCAGGGCTAGTCCAGGCTGTCATCGGAAGTAAGCAGTGACTTGAAGCCACAAAATAAATAAATAAATAAACTTTGCTTAGCAATTTATTAAACCTCAATTGATTATACCTCTTGTAGGAGCTTATCCAATTTGTGTTGTAATTCAAAGAAATATCGTGAGGTAATAAGACCCTGATGAGATTTATCCAAGCAATCACGGCCCAGTTCAATGATCTGATGATGGGTGAAGCTGAGCACTCCATCTGCCAAGGGAAGGATGTTCTCTGGAGAATGGTTGGTGATAATCTCTTGAAGCCTTTCTTCCATCTGAGCAGTAGCCTGTATAATACATGTTTTATAGACGTAATCAAGGTATGAATGAACTTAAGCTTCTAAATCAAAATTTGCACAAAAGCAAATGCAAAAACCAAAAAATTACTTTTAAATTATAAACAAAACTTTGAACTTAATCAGATATTAATAACAAAGCTATAAAGGTACCCAAAAAAATTAAAACCATATTTAAAATATAACCCTCTAAAGTAGGAATTATACATATGTACACTATATATGGACTTATTGATTCCAGATACATTTTCCTGCTATGTCAATAAGGAAATGTTTACAATTTAATACTAACATAAAAGTCAAAAGTTGCTGCAAAAAGTTTTCTGAAACTTAAAAGAACAAGCTATTTGGGATTATTTTAACCTAAAACACAAAAACACTGTTTTTCCATATGGTTTTCTTGTCAAATTAACACTAGATACAATTTATATTATTTATTACCTTAGGAAACCTTTCTTTGTACACATGGTTCATCATAATAATTTCATGATCACAGCAGGCAGGAGGACGTCCAGGACTGCAAAGAAAGAAATTAACCCTTGAATCTCATTCTAAATTAATTTAAAATTTATAATCCATGTTTTCCACTGATATCCACTGATAGTCAGTTTATTACAAGTCATAATCTGCCCAAATAGGGGGACCAGGTTCTGTTTACTGTTCCAATTTCCCAACAATATTTTATTTTATTTGGTTTCTGTTTGATTGCCAATTTTTATCTGTGTTTTATTAGCTCTTTGCGCCTACCTCACATATTTCGTTAACTTACAGCATTATCTTTTTTTAATGTACTTTTACCTTTTTTTCTCCAGCAAGTTTTGCAGTTTTCTGAAACCTATTAATATGTTTTAATTTTATATTAATGGTATCAAACTGTCTACCCATTAGATAAAACAGAATATCTTCTAACAGTATTTCAATACATAGAAAAACTATTATTAAGCAATTATTTCATGAATCATTCAATACTCATATTATTAATAACTATGTTTGGAATATTTATATATTGATAAACAATTATTAATTTAGGAACTAGTACGACAGAGATATGCTGAAGCCAGCTCTGATATATTGTTTCTTATATTAGAGATCATAGCTAATAAATATTGTACTAAGAAAACAAGGAGCAAGGCTGCCGTAAAATTCTTAACAAGACTTCTGATTTATCTTATGCATTGTTCAGAGTAACACTTTGAGAGAAAAACTTTTAATCAAGGTGAGTTACCTCTTAATATTCAAGATGAAGTGTCTTGTGACCCTTTAAAATGGGATGGACTTCAGCTCCCAGAATTCCTTGGCCAGCAAGATCCACCCATCTTAAAGTTGCCAACATTGAGACTTACTGCTTAACATTATTCTGGATATTAAAATGCTACAATATGGGTTTAGTTTATTTTATTTATTCAATTTCTATAGCCGCCCAACTCAATGAAATGGCTCTTATTCCAAGTATGATTAAAGGAGCAGTCAAGCATGTGTTCCTAAGTGGGATTTTTAAAATTATCACCATTAAATATGTGATAAAAGAATGTACTGTATTTATGTGAGTTCAACGAATAGGAGAAAATGTATATCCCTTTGGGGAAGATTCGACAGTTCAGAAAAATAAACAAAATTTTAAAAATATCATGAAATCGATTACTTTTTTGTGATTTCTCCATAATTTGGCATACCTGGAAGCCAAGACTATAGAATTTTGTAGGTATACTGCATTTTAACAGGAAAATTATTTTAGTAAAACAAAATATTTGCATGTATACAGAAACACACACACACACGGTTACCAGATTTATAGTAGGAAGTGAACTTTTATTTATTCCAAATTTAAAATATTAATCAAATTACTTAATGAGAAAGTTATAAATCCATCAAAACAAAGTAGCCATTGCAAAAAATGAGACAATCAATGTTTACCTCTTCTCACTTAAATTAAAATTCCTCTCCATCAAACAGAATGTATTGTGACAAGACTGGATTATAAAACATCAGCTTACCTTTATTAATCTAGCGCTGTCTTGTCAAACAATATTTCTTTTTTCCATTCATCCAAAATCTATATACTTCCATTAAATTATGATTAAAGTAATAGATCAGTGATGGCGAACCTTGTTTTTGGTTGGCGGCCAAAAGGGGGGGGAGTGGGGGGGCACACATGTGTGTGGCCACATCCATAATTTCATGCGGTCCCAACTACGCATGTGCATGACACCCCCTGCTCCTGGCACGCGATGGCACCCCGTTTTTTTCTCTTCCCAGGCTTCAGAGCCTTTCTAGGAGCCTGGGGAGGGCAAAAACAACCTTCCCCACCCCACCGGAGGCAGAAAATGGCCCATTTGCCAATTTCTAGTTAAACCGGAAGTTCTGGGGGTTGTTTTGCTCTCCTCAGGCTTCAGAGCCTGTCTAGGAGCCTAAGGAGGGTGAAAACAGTCTCCCCCCCCCCCCCGGAAATCCTCCAGAGGCCGGAAATGTTCTGTTTGCCGACTTCCGGTTGGACCAGATGTTCCATTTTTTTGCTCTCCCCAGGCTTCAGAGCCTTTCCTTTTTATACAACAATATAAAACATGATAGATTAAATTTGTTTGGCACCTCAAATACTACCAGTAGTATAAGCATAATAATATTGTTTGTGTGTATGTATTTGGATCATTTTTCACAAGTTCCTATACCAAGATACATGTCATATTTCTGAAATTAAAAAAAACCTACCTGAGGCTTCTGGATCGTGGCCTCATTTGAGTGGTCCTACATCTATTATCACTAGCAATACTTTCACTAGCACAGAAATGTTTAGATAAAAAATGAAGTTCGTCTGGTGTTGGCTGATACGGTAACTGGTGTAATTTCTCTTGGGAGGAACAGGATGACTGCAATAAACATGTAAAATATTAATTTGTACCAGTAGTCAAAATAAAAATCTGCTCTTTTCAACAAGGTTACAGTATATTAATAAGTTTCTTTTTACATGTAAATGTACAATATTGCATTTCTAATATAATTTTCCATACCAACCAAAACGTGCTAAATCAGAGCACTTGGAATTTAAATTCACAAATTCGAATGTTTGCTTCCTACAAAATTACTCATATTTATGATTTTGTGTAAAATATAACATTAAAAACTTAACTGTGAAAAAAGCTGTTAACGAAAAATAGGTTTTCTCTTAATTACATGTTTACTATCTCATACATACTCTAGTGAAAAAATTTTTTGCTCAATTTCAAATTGATTAGTATTTAGTGGAGAACAATCTCTTCAATGCCACATGATACAAAATCTCTCTGGAAACCTCTTACCAAAGCACTTTGCGAACTGCGTGCGTGCGTTTCTCAATATGATGGGCCGGTTCACCCCCCGCGACTTAGGGTAACCTCTGCTGGCCCTCGGCGCGTCAGTGGCCGAAGTGAAGCTTAGTGCATGGGATAGGGTGATAGCTTGGAAACTGCAGCCCCGAACCCGTGAGCTCA
>JANHGD010009684.1:39668-50787 GCA_027560375.1 Imantodes cenchoa
TTTGGAAAAATCTCTCCCCTAAACCCCCCCCCCCTTTTTTTTTTGCTCTGGAAAGCACACATCAATCTCAGAAAAGACCTACGAACGGAGTCAAATGGTACAGATATATTCAGTGGGGGACAAAAAAAGCACTTGGAGAAACGGTAAGATTTTTTCAATTGGTTCTTGGAAAAGGCACACAAGGAAGCCATTAATTGTGGCTTTGCATGCAGACGCAAATCTTAAAACGGTATAAACGAGGGAATCTCCCATATTCGGTTTCCGGCATATATGGTGCAGACCTATCTCCCCCCCTCCTTACCTGATCCTTTTCATTTAAATAAAACGTATAGGCTAATGCCGTAATTGAAATAGGAAACATATTTGTCTCTTGCTGTAGCAAGAGACTGCCTAATGGAGGGCTCCTATAGGCTGAAGATTGCAAAATACAAGACTGTGTCTGTATGTGGGTGTGCGCGCATTTCTCACACCCTCCGGCAGCTGAGAGGAGCCACCATCCAATGAGACGGCTCGGTTTCATAAAAGCTGGCCTCTGATTGGACAGAAGGGAAAGGGCATTGGGAACAAAGAAAAGTCCCTTTCAGGTACAGGAGCCTAGGCTGGCTTCCCACTCTCGCTTCTCTCCAGTTCTGATTTCTGCTGTTCAGTAGTGCAGCAAAGGCAGCTTGATTTATGCAGTGTGTGTGTAAGAGAGCGAGCTCAGGGCGAGAGAATGAAAGACTCTATATTTTCAAGGTTTTTTTTCATTTCAATTTAGAAAAGACTTTAATAATTCACGAAATCTGGTGCTCTTTTCTTCCAAAAATCCCCTTCCCCTTAATCTGTCGAGGAAATTATTTTTTTTCCAAAAATAAATAATAATAATAATAATCGGCTGCAACCAAACACACTCATTGCACTTGTAGAAGGAAAAAGGTCAACTCGATTCGATACAGTAAGTACGACTGCGTGGTGTATCGATAGAGGGGATATCTAGAGCTATCTTATCTCTCTTTATCTGTCTCTCTTTCATATGAAAAAGGGGAGCGAGCGTTAAGAAACGTGTGCGTTGCAAAGAAAGCTTGGTGTAGGTGGGTTTCAAACTTAAAATACACCAAAGGGTACGTAGGAGAGGGTGAAAGCATTACAATTTTTCACACAAATCATCTTGAAAGTGCACTTGAGGGAAACAGCAGGGGGAGGGAGCGCGCTAAAGCGTATTACCTTTTGGGGTTTAACTGACCAAGTGGGGAAAATAAAAAAACCCAAACCAAACCTGAGAGTTAAAGATCAACCTGCTTATCACCTTGTCCCTTGCTTCAAGATCAACCCTGAAACAAGCCAAGATCTTGATCAAGAAAATCGAATTTAAGATCCTTTGGAAGGGGGAAGATTGTCTTCTGGCACATGCAAATCAACAATCTGCTATTAAAAGTGGGGCAGGAGGAGGATGCCCGTGTGTTGTGGGTGCAGTGAATATTTTTCTTACCACCCTTAAAAAGCTGCTCCGGTTCCCCCTCCTCCGCCCATAACAATCCAATAAAGAAAATAACTAATTGGAATGCCACGGAATGTTTCGTTGGTGCTTGGAGAGAAAGAGAAAAAAAGGCATTTAAAAACCCGCCACGAAGCCATCCGCATGGCGAATTCCTCACGGCACCGGATTCAAGGAAAGGGCGAGAAAAGGGGGCGATCGCCCGCCCTCCTCCCTCTGCAACAGACGGTTTGCAAACCTGGGGTGCTGGTTTCCCCTCTTATCTCGGGAGCAATGTTTCTGATGCATAACTTGTAGCTGCGCCAGCCCGGTAGGTAGGGAGGGGGAGAAGAGAGGATGAAGGAAGAGAGGAAATAGATTCTCTCCCCCCCCCCCCTTTAAAGACCAGATCAGTATTTTCTTGATACGGTTGTCACCCATTTTTTGTTCTCACGACAACCAATTGAGCCCTTGATCCTCACGTGATGTGAAAAGCTTGAACTGTAACAAAATCGCTCCTTTTAGGTGGTTGGTTGCTACTAACCCGCCCATCCCCCTCCCTGCCTGCCTCCCTCCCTCTGTTTTCTCCCTGATACATTTCCAGCGAACCGACTCTGCAGTTTCCAATCTATCAACAATTCATTACAGTGTTTTTTTTTTCAATCTTCCAAACACCAGCTAATTAAAAATACTAAAGCCAAGCTCCGAAAGGCGAGGAGGGAAGAAGGACATGTGAAAGATTGAACCAGCGTTGGCTGAAACATTTTTCTAGAGTGGAAAGGAGGACCAAACAAAATCTCTGTTCTAAAAATAATGACACATATTTTATCTCTTCGGATTCTTAATTACCGACTGGCTCGTTCTATGATCTGTTTGTTTTAAAACTACCTCGCCTCTCCAGGAACTGGTATTTAATTGGGAAAAAAAGACCTATTCCCTCAAAAACTTTCAATCATTTCCTCTGTTTATGAATATTTGCTTCATTTTCAGATTCTCTTTTTTTCAACACTCCATCAGATGTTTTGATAACTGGTTCATCAGACCCTGATTTTATTCCCTCCCTCTTCTCCCTTCCATCCCCCCCCCCTCAAGTTAGTTCAAGAAGTCAGATCTGTGAGCACGGGAGGGGGAAAAAAACCCCACTTCCCAACTAACAGGCGGAATCCAGCCCAGATTTTCAGTCCTGTCTCTCTCCCCCCCCTTCACTAATTTTCCTCGATGTTAGCACATTCTGCCTTGTAACAACCGGGACGCCTGTAGGTTTGTTTCATGGAATCATTACTTACTGATCAGGATGGCTACAGAAGCTGGAACTGAAGACTGGATGTGAACTTGCGGAAAACATTTTGCAATTTTTATTTCTTCATTACAATCAAATCTTGGTGCTTGTACAAGGAGAAGAAGAAAAAAAAAGATTTTTTTTCTGGGTGCTTGTGGCTTCTGGTGTTTTGAATGTGAAATACTATCTTTCAGCCTGTGAAGTTGTGAGGAACAAAATACTTAAGAAGGAAAACCATTTTTTTTTTTCAAAAAAAAAAGAAGGTGGGAGGAAAGAACCTCTTTCGTGTGCCAAAAAGGAAGGAAATATGTTTCTTGACGATTACTCTGCCCGAAATGTTAGTTGGTTTTTACTTCTTGATTACTTGCTCTTTAAGTAAAATGAAGTGGGATATTGAGTTCTTGCTGAGACCAGCAAGAACAGAATTTTGATTTCTCTGGCTTAATGTAAAAAATGATAAAGGATTAAAGGTAAGCAATGTACATAATATATATATCTAAATATTTGGACATGGACATTAAAAGAAAAAAAATATTCCTTTTAATATAATTTTAGCTAAGCTGTGTCAAGCACACTCTCTCTTGCGGTTAGAGGCCACCTTGGTGTAGAGCGTTTAAAGTGTATGTCTTAATCAGTTTCCTGTACAGTCAGTAATACTATATTTAACAGTCTGAGCAGTAGGTGACCTAAGTGGACATTAGAACCACTTTGAGATGTGTTATCTTAAATGAATTTTAAATAGAAATGGTGCATTCCCTCCCCTCAGATTAAAATCTTAGAATGAATATACTTTTATTGTTGTTTTGTTTTTCTCAGAGATTCTTTCTTACAGAAACAAGCTAATTCAGTCTAGGGAACAGATACAGAACTTGAAGAGGGTGGTGATATCCCTCCCCACCCCCAATAACGGGGGAGGGGGGAGAATAGGTTTTAGAGAGAAGTTTCCTCATTGTGCTTAAATGATACAGAATCAACATTTGATATTTTTTAATGTTGTGGAATTAAATGTTGCAATTTGAGAGTATGATTATTTTGGGCTTGGGGTTTTTTGGTTGGTTTGGGGTTTTTTTGGGCACATGGCATTTTAAGATATGATCATGGATGATAGGATGCAACCATAGAAAAGAGGCTTATTATCAAAGGCTTCGGTTTTACAGACATCTCAAAAATTAATATATGGAGTGTCTTTTCTTTTGTGCCTCTAATATCAGTTTGACTGTATTCTGATAAGACCCAGCCAAGAAATATTCGACTTTTCCCCTTCCTCACAGGAAAAGGTGGACCTGGACTTCAGGGTATATACCCAGATATACCTGGGGGAGGAAAGAAGAAGAGTTACACTTTAAAAAGTCCCACGGAGATAAACGAATGTCCCCTCATCTTCAAAGGAAAGTTCGTCTGATTTTTACTCAAGAGTTCTCATCTTCAGGATGTCATTGAACACTTCCACTGCTGGCAAAGGTGTGGATCCAAACACAGTTGATACCTATGACAGTGGGGATGACTGGGAAATCGGGGTTGGGAATTTAATAATTGATTTGGATGCAGATTTGGAGAAAGACAGACAAAAGTTTGAGATGAATAATTCTACCAATTCCAAGGATTGTGGGAGTCTTGCTTCTAGTGGAGTTAATCCTACCTCAGCCTTAGCTGATGGCCTAAAATTTTCTTCTGTTCAGCCCCCTGCTTCTCAGGGGAATTCCTCACACAAAGAAACTAGCAAATCAAAAGTGAAAAGGAGTAAAACTTCGAAGGATGCTAGTAAATCTCTGCCTTCTGCTGCCTTGTATGGAATTCCTGAAATCAGCAGTGCTGGCAAGAGGCAGGAAGTCCAAGGGCGCCCAAGCGAGGCAGGTGGCATGAATTCAGCATTGGGTCAAAGTATGAACAGCAGCCCAAATGGCAATAATAATACCACCAGCATCAATAACAACACTCTTGCCTCTTGTGGGAAAAATAAGGAGGAAAAAACAGGTAAAACACAAGCCAGTAGAGGCTCCAAGCGGGATAAAGATGGAGGGAAATCCAGGAAAGACCGGCAACTTGATCTACAGCAAGGACCCTCCAATAACTCTAGCCAAACTGCTCCTGGGCACTTGTACAGTTTTGGGGCCAAGGGAGGTTGTGCTGGGAGCAACATCCCTTTCAATTGTACCTCCTCCTCCACAGCTGGGGATGCGAACAAAAGTGCTCCAGATTCAGGGTTAATGGGGAACTCTATTTTGGTAAAGAAAGAAGAGGAAGAAGAGGAAAGCCACAGGAGGATAAAAAAGCTGAAAACAGAAAAGGTAGGACTAATTTACCATTCATCGCTTGATAAACTTCGAACAACTCTGCTTCTGTTTGTATATTGTGCAGTGTTTCTTTATGATTAATTTTCTCAGTTGCCTACCTATGGCCTGGGGTTATATGTTATCTGACTGGAGTGTTTGGTTTTTAGGAAAAGAGATCTAAATGGTCACTTTGATGGGTTTTGCCTTCATTGTGTTTTATCTTGCAAGTTGGGAGGTTGTTGTCATTGCTGTTTGGAATGAAGCCTTTTGTGTGCATCCTACATTGAAATCCTGGTGGTGTCTGTTGGAGGGCGGGGGAGGGGGAGGAGGTGATCTGTCTCTCCAGGTATCTGAATAACTTGCACCATCCTTTGATTACAAGGAAGAGCCATTAAACAGGTTCTTGATTCCTTTAGCTCCTTGAATTAGAGAGATAATCTTGGTGTGGGTGTGGGGGGAAGGGGTTGCTAGAGAGTTATTGCCTCTTGTACAAAAGCCAAGACGCTCTACATAATTCAGAAACTGCCATAAGGCATGCTTTGTCAGCAGGCATTCCGTGTGCTTAGAAGCTGTTTGGTTCAAGTCCAGTGGGGGAGGGGAGCCCCACACTGCCCTGAAATCTGTGTGTACAACCTTTATCTCCAAATATAGATGAACACTTTGTCCTATGTCCAGAAGTCTCTTTTCTTCTTATCTACATTCTCAGAGAGTTCCTGGATGTGCACTGCCTGTTTGTTGAATAGCTGAAAAATGTGTGTGTTTTTCTTCCTCTTCACTAAAGTCTGAAGAATGTGCTCTGTTAAGGAATAAATGGCCTTGCATTGTGAGGGGAAGTGGAAGCTACTGATTTCTCTTGGCTGCTCACTGGGGCAGGGTTTGGGGTAAGCACCAATTGTTCCGTATCCAGAAGACAGAAGGTTTCTTTGTCATCCAGGGAGCTATTGTTGCGTTATAATTAAGACTCAAATTAATTCCACAGGTTGTTTAAACAAAAGACAACCCCTCCCTACTCCCATGCAGCGCAATCGCTTGCAACATGATTGTATACAATTGTCTTGACATTATTCCTCTTTTACAATTCCCAGCCTCATGTCCAAAAGTGAGAAAGTTTTGAAGCTGGCTCATTTAGTACACTACGGCTTAAAGAATTGTGAAGATGTGCTATTTAAAAGACGTTTGGTGAATTTGAATAGTATACTTTAGTAAATATTAGGCTCCTGTAACTCCTCATCAGTAGATTGTTTGCTGCAAAAAATTGTGTGGTTTAAAAAATGATTCTGTGGTAATTAATTTAGAGCACATACACCTTATTTAATATATAAAATGTAATTCTAGTTATAAGCCTGCAAATTAGGGCTTTGAATGGTCTGTGTTACACGCTCTCTTCTTCCTCCCCCTGTCCCCTGCTGCTACCTTCAGCCAATTGAAAAAAAATATCTGGCTCAGTTTACATCCTAAATTTGGCTTGTCTTCTGGGTTAGTGCAGTGTTTCTCCTTGGTCTGAAAACTATCCTCAAATCCCATGCTTGTTTTTTTTAATTAACTTAGTACAGTAGGCATTTGCTTTTGTTGCCAATAGTCTTCAAATTGTAGTTCTCTAATCTGCTTTAACTATCTAGATAAATTGCCCTAATCCAGTCTTCACAATAGTTGTGGTTAAAGAGTCAGAGCCATTTGATTGGATTCAGTGGATGCCTGGAATGTGGGAGGTGCTGCCCTTTTGTAACCCCCTTAGCCTTTTAATCTTTCAGCCAAATGTTCACATTCAACAATTTTGTTTAGCTGGCAATCTGAACATTTCAGTATCTCAAAGGCTGCTGTCATGGCAACAAGAGATTAGAGAGTGGTGTGGTTTTCTCCAGTTTTTGTGTTCCTTTTCATACTAGTGGCACAGGAAATTATATGAGGAATGAATTCATACACAAGCAAGTACATTTCAGCCAGTGTAATGTAAATGAGGTAATGTGTAAACTAGGAACAAACCAGTCTGGGGTAGCTTTTTGCCAAAAGAACACTTCTCATTTTGGTTCTTGTCTGTATAGAATTGGTAGAGCTTGAATTACTAGTAACACCCACTGCTGCTGCCTTATATTGACTTTAATGGCTTCACTTGTTAGAGCCCTGCAGAGCTGCCCATTGTCTCTGAAGGAGGATGTTGGCTTACTGTCTTAAACATCCTGAGCTTTTTTTTTCTTTTACTGTTGAGGGGAATTCCTTTTAATCAAGTCATGTGAATGTAAAACTAAGAATATGGCTGTTTTTCAAGCAGGATTTAAAAACAAACAAACATTCAAGGGCAGCCTTGTTTGGGAAAAAAAAAACACCCTGAAAATTAAATTGGTCTTTATTGAGAGACAAATTGGTGAAGAGCCCAAAATAAAATCTTTCTTGGCTTTAGCATGGATCTGGCAACAGTGGGTGACTGAATCAGTTTATACACTTAAATCTGAATGTCTTTTAACTTGTTTATTTTTTAAATTAAGCAATCTCTGAACATTTAAACTCTGAGGTTTCTTTCTTGGAATGGAGCTTTTTTTTTTAACAACAACAATAATAACAAAAAGAGCATAAGAGCTGCTTCCTTAATGGCGTGATTTCTATTTATTTTTTGTATGTATTGCAGAATTGCCAATTTTAGGTTTCTTCTGTTTGTCTGTTGAAGCCATGTGAAAATATGTTTAGTGGAATCTTCTGGCATCCGCTAACTATTTCTTTCAAGTTTGCAAAATGTCAGAGGTTATGTGCTTGTTCAACCCTTTTGGTATTTAGCATACCAATTACATGTTTCAGTGAGTAAAACAAAGGAAAAGATTTGGTTGCCAGGATGTGACAGGAGGGGCTGGAATGTTAAAACCTGCTTCATTTCAACATTGCCAAATTTCAACTATCAAGTTACAGAAAAAATTAATCAACTTTGCTCTTTGGAGGTTTTTGATATTTTGCCTACTGGTTTTCTGCGTGTTCCATTGAACACTTTAAATGATAATTTTATATAACTTCATATGTAATGTTATATAATGTGGATAATATAACTTAATGCATTTAAGTAGGATGTGTGTTGTTAATTGGCTGTTCTTTAGAAGAAGGAGAGGATGGGCTGTTCACTGTTTTATCAACCTGCAGAGCAATTCTCTGTTGTAATTAGGTTGCTTCTCTGTATTCATGTACATTTATTGTAGTATGAAAGTTGTAACTAGTTGTAGTACACATCATGAGCTTTTTCATGTTTCCTTTAATGTTGAAGGATTGAGAACATTTTGAAAATGTTTTGACTTCCTGAGGTTATGGAAGTCTATGTTGTTTGTATTTAAATATGCCCATGAATGCTAGGATTTGGGACTCATTTATTCATTGTTGAGTGAGAGAAGGGGCAGAAAGGTCACGGGTTGTAGCTAAGAACAAAGTCCATTGTGATTTGACAGCAAACAGTTTTGAAAGCTACATAAGAGATTTAGCTGTCGAAAACACTGATAACTACTGGGTGCTTAACAATGAGCTCAGTTCAGAGTTCTTAATGTTTTATATAGGCTTGTCTAGTAGTGTGACCACATGGGGAGGGGGGAGAGTGGAGGTGAAGAGATGCTGTCTTTAGGCTGACGAAAGCTTTCTTTGTGAACCTGCTGACCCCCTCAGACAAGGTCCATTCTGTATTGAATTCCTCAGTAAGGTTAAAGTAACACTGAAACAGTGTAGAGAATGGTGAGAAATATTTGTACAGCAGAACATTTATACAGCAGATATTTGTACAGCAGAAAATTTCAAGAGATTTCCTCATTATGAACAAATGGGAAAAACAAATTGATTTGACATGAGGTAGCAGAAAATTTTACCATTGTAAATAATTTCATAAACACCCAGTTGAAAAAAGAAAAAAAATGTAAAGCTATATTGAGATAAAATTTGTTCTCTTTATTTGAAGAAGTTTTCCTTTAAGCCCTTTTTAATGATAGCTATAGAAGTACTTACTTTTGTAAAGCAGCATTTCATGGTTCAATAATTGAAAAGAATGTTAAAGCTGCCAAGCATAAATATCATATAACCACAGAGGTGTTCAATAACAAAATTCCAAGTGAAGTGGAATGTATGCTATGCTACTTCTAGTTTCCAGAGTAAAACAGAGATGAATAAGCTGATTGACTGACCTTTGTTTTTAAATTTCAAATGTTTAACTGTAACTTTATAGAATAATCATAAATTGCTAAAATAAAAAATAAAAAACCCAGGGATAATATGTGTTGTAGCCACCCATATTTTTAATGAAAGGCTAGTTTGACACTGAATAATTGAGAATACACATAATCGACTCCAGCAGGCAACCACAATGAGGGTCAGTTTTTCAAAAGACTCATTACTTAGCAAGTGGTTGAATTATTCCATCAATTTTTTTCCCAGAGGCAAAAAAGAAAAAAAGAACTTGGAAGAGAGAAGGAAATCTCCCAAAGGATAAATTTAGTGAGTTAATAGCATTTATCAAATCATATGTGATAAAAGCTCTCCACTTACATTTCCAGGAAATGAACTCTTTAAAAATGTTAAGTAAAATTATTGATATGTGAAAACAATTGTTTCTTTTAAATGGAAGCTCTACATTTCTTAATTCTTAAGCTGTAAGATTCTGGACTGTTGATCATGCACCTTGGATAAAACATCATCCGGCCTTTGTTTGAAGTCTGTTATTGAAGCTAATGACTGGTCTTGTGCCCCCTTGAGATAAATGACATTATCTCTGAGTAGGCTGACAGGAAACAGGCATGTTAATGGTGAAGCTGCAGGGAGGATCTGCTGTAGTTCTGACAAAAGAGTTAAGCATGGACCCCTGGTTGTGATCATTAACAAACAATGCATTCCTGTTTTTCCTGGCAGGGTTGTGATAATTGGAAAGCTACTTTATCAACAATTACTTAAACCTTAAAACTACTTGTCCCCATCCCAGTTAAAAAATTGGGATCTTTTTTCAGAGGAAGAAAAAAGTTTTAGCATTTAGTGGCAGAGATTCTGTTCTATGTATGAGTTATATTTACTATAATATCATTAGCCTTAATATGAAAAACAAAACAAAACACCAGTGTAATGAATGAACCTTGCTGGGATCAATTCCCAGGGGGAATCTATTAAAAGGCCACAAAAACAAAGCAATAGAACACTGTTGGTTGTCATCTACAACTTAGCTCAAGCCACTGAAACATATTACTAATAAGCTACAACCCATGTTATACAACGACACTGCATTTTCTCTTCCCAGTCCATTATCTGCACTGGATATCAGACAAATGTTTCAATATTGTCAATCACCCAACCTTAAACAGATTTTTGCAGTACAAACAACAGACAATGTGGAATACCACTGGTAACAAATCAAATGTCAACTTTGCCTCACATTTATGCCAACAGTAGATCACAGACCCAAAGATCAGAGTATATACGTTCTTCCTTTAATCTGATATATTCCATTATTTGCCAAAAAAAAGCCACCCTGTTTTTTGTGTTGAACAAACAGATCAAATTTTGCACAAAATAACAAATTCCCACAAGTTTGACATCAAAGTTCAAAACGAGGATAAAATAATGCTGGGACATTTTAAACCAGGACATTCAAGATCTCAAGGTAACTGTTCTGGAACAGTGAAACTACACCAACAGGTTTGAATGAGAGATTGCTTAACTCACATCAAAGGTTTCAGCTATTTCAGAAAGTCTTAACAAATAATGGATTTGAAATACATTACCATTTCTAATAGATATGATAGTAACAATCTATTTCACATTTACATCACCATTACAACTTTTACATCATCAAGTTATGATTTGCTATAGTCTGAAAAAGTATTGCTAGACTTCTGTTTTTTTGGCTATCATAGACTAAGGTGGTTTAACTTCTACAATGCCTCTTAGGGATCTAATTGGCCATATAGCACTTATATATTGCATCATTACATTATTTGAACAATCTAAATTTATAATCTAGTTTAAAACATTTTGGGATCAATGTTATGTCCCCCTAGTACGTAAGAATATACGTTTATAATGTTGAGGTGAAGTGGCTCAGTGGATAGAGTGCAGTACTGCAGGCCACTGAAACTGACTGCTAGTTCAGCAGGTCAGCGGATCAAATCT
>JANHGD010009684.1:77255-90639 GCA_027560375.1 Imantodes cenchoa
AATTGAGACCAAACAGTTCAGTCTTGGTTCATGAGACCAGAGAATCTTGTTCTTCATAGTCTTAAGAGTCCTTCGGACGATTCTTTGCAAACTCCAAGTAGGATTTCATGTGTTTTGCACTGAGGAGAGGCTTCTGTCTAGCCACTCTGCCATAAAGCCCAGATTGGTGGAAGGCTGCAGTGATGGTTGTCCTTCTGAAACTCTGACCCATCTCAACACAGGATCTCTGGAGCTCAGTCAGAGTGACCATTGGGTTCTTGATCACCTCTCTTACTAAAGTTGCTTGATCAGTTTGATAATAGAATATAATAGAATTCTTTATTGGCCAAGTGTGATTGGACACACAAGGAATTTGTCTTGGTGCATATAACTCTTGGAAAAGTCCTGATTGCGTCAAACTTCTTCCATTTGAGAATTAT
The DNA here is from genome assembly GCA_027560375.1 of Imantodes cenchoa. Lineage (NCBI taxonomy): Eukaryota > Metazoa > Chordata > Lepidosauria > Squamata > Dipsadidae > Imantodes > Imantodes cenchoa. The sequence goes on from JANHGD010009684.1 coordinate 77,675, forward strand.
TGAGGACACTGTGCTCTTAGGAACTTTCAGTACAGCAGAAATTTTATTGTAGCCTTCCCCAGATCTGTGCCTTGCAATAATCCTGTTTCTGAGCTCTGCAGGCAATTCCTTTGACCTCATGGCTTTTGCTCTGCTGCAGTGTGCATTATCAGCGGTGAGGCCTTCTATAGAGAAGGTATGTGCCTTTCCAAATCATGTTCAATCAATTTAGTTTCCACAGGTGAACTCCAATCAAGGTGTAGTAGCATGTCAGCAATGATAAAGAGAAATGGGAGGCACCAGAGCTGAATTTCATGTGTTGTTCCAAAGAGTCTGAATAATTATGCCAATGTAATATTTCAGTTTTTTCTTTTTAATAAATTTACACATTTCTAAAATTCTGTTTTTACTTGTCATTATGGGATACTGAGTGTAGATTAATGAAAAAATGAATTTCAACAACTGTAGAATCAGGCTGCAGCAAGCAAAATTGACAAAAATGAAGGGGGTTTGAATTCTTTATGAATGTATTGTATCTGATGCTTAGACTTTTTATTTTTCACTTATTAACATTTCAAAGGACCCTAGTTGTGTTTGATAAGTGAGTCGTGGCATTTTATTGATCTACCTTAAATACATTATCATTGGGTTTTCACAAGGCTACATTTTAATGTCTTTCATTTTGCAATTGCAAGGAAGATACTGTAATAATTGTCTAACTTGCCACTTCCTCCCTTGGGAAGAAGCTGAAATATCACAGATGGGCTGCTACACTTCAAATTTTATTTTGGTTTACATCGAAATTTATTTCTACTTTTATAGCAATAACCTGAGGGCAGTCAGCCAACAAAAATGTCTAGGCCCCCTTCAATGTCAACCAACTTTTATTACATATCTTCAAAAATGCAACAATATCAATATCAATATCCATCCACGTAAATCATATTTGCTTTTTGTATTGCTATGTATGTTTATTTGTTGATGGTTTCTAGATGTAGTAAAGTTTGAACTGTTATGTGTAGTAACACTTCCTTAGAATCTCACCTAAATTATTCTGGCTTTAAAGATTCCAGATGTCATTGAAAGCTTCAAGCTGATATTTCTCTAAGAACCAGATTGAGATTTTATTGACCAAATAGTTTAAGTATATGACTACAATTGCTACATTTTTAAAAGAGAGGCATATGACACTTTTCTCTTAATGCACAACTTAGAGTTCTGCAACCTTTTACAACTTCCCATATGTTAATGAAAATATTTCTGAAAATTGGCAAAGCTACATACCATAACTTTTGCCAGCTATTTTCATAGGCCAGTTTGAAGCGTGGCAAGAGAGAAGAATGCCTTGTTTTAGTGGTTGAGTCAGTCTGACAGGCTTTCACATTGCCCCTCCTCTTATTAATATTCTTTTTGATGTGAACTTGTAAAACACAGGATTGGTTGTTAATCTTAAGGATCTGGAGGGCTTTTGGCATTGGTCCATAATTTATGTGTTCACATGGCTGTTGTCTGACTACTAATGATTAGACAGCCGTGCTATCTCCCAGCTAAATCAGTGTTGCTTATAAATCACGCTTGATAAATAGCAGTTTCATTTCTTCAAAGGCTCTGTATACATCTACATGCTTTGATAAAACTGCCAGAGGCATGTCATGATTTTACAAGATTTTAGGTTGGGCTTGTTTACATTTGGTTGGGCAAAAGATTTGAATTTCTATGAAAGATAAAAGCACTGATCAAAACAAAAAAGAATACATGCTGGAACAATAGAAATACGCTGGAAAAAATACTGATCTTGTGTAGGCTTTTTTTAAGCAGGTAGACTTACAAAATATATTTCACCAAAAATATAAATATTCCAAGTATTAAAATATAACAAAATCAATTTGTCATCACATGAATTAGTAGTACCATAACTTAACTTAGTTCATCGTTCTTTTGAGTAATTTTATGAAATGTAATTTTGTTACACTGTTTGTGTACATCATGGAAGGTGATAACAGATCATTTTCTGGATTCAGTAATGCATCTCCTTCGTTTCTCCATCATGGGTGGAGTCAGCATTCAGGATGTGGTTGCCCTCATCCACTCAGAATGAGGACCGAGTCTGTTACTTTTTGCCAGATCTGCCCTCCTAGAACCCAGCTTCGACTTGGTCCTCAGACTGGACGGACATGGCTACCTTTCTTCCCTTCCTGAATACTGACTTTTACTTCATTGACTGTTTGAAAAATTGCATTTTGTGACCTTTCCCATTGTGAGTTTTCTACCGATTTGAAAGACTTATAGCACAGTGTGCTTCCATCAGGGCGCTCGGCAGTAGAGCCTTGGCTTTTGCAGCGATGCGCGTTAGCCACCATGGCTAGGCATTGACCCTGGTGTATCTTTGGAGCGGCGAACTCCCGGAGCTCCTGGATGGCTGTAAGGATCATTCGGGGGATGGTGTGACATCGGAGAGTGCCAGCCATGTGCCAATTACCGAAGCAATAGAGTGCACTGACTGCCATTCTCACTCCTCCTCAGGAACGTCGTGCCACCCGCTAAAAGAGCCAATGGGGGGCATTTCCAGCCTTTCTCCCCCACACCACTTAGCTCCAGCTAATCTGTTCGACAACGAACGCAGTGGCTGCCGTCCTTACAGCTCTTCTTGGCCTGGGGGATGATTGGCTGACACTTGAGCTCACGCTCGTGTACCCCGCCCCCAATTGTTGTCGCTGGCTCCTGTCAGCCAGGAGAGTGCCCTGAGCCCGTTGTAGGCTCGTTGGGTGCCTGGACCGCACAGGACTTGCCCTGGTCGGCACCAGCGGCTTGTTGGCTCCCCGCCAACCTGCCAATTCGTCTTAGACAGTTGCAGTGGCCATTTTAGGCCAGTTTAAGCATCAAAATGGCGGATGGAGCCTCTTTAAAGGAAAAGCTGCGGGGCAAGCGGCACAAAACAAACTGTCGCACCCCAGATGATGAACAGGCTGGACCCTCCAATCAGGCTGTGGCAGGGGTCTCTCATACCCCTCAGGGTGCCAAAGCCTCAGAGCGGGCAGAGCAATGCAGGCACAAGGTCCTGCAAAAGATCTGCAACCAAGCCTCAGCTGACCTATACCCGCCTTTACGAGTTCAGGATGCCTCTTCAAAGGCTCCAGGGGACAGTGCTACTACCTCCCCATCTAGTGAACAGCTGGCCCTTGAAAATCTTACTCTCGATAGGGGCACAGTGGATATCTGTGGCTCAGCTGGCTTTTCCAGGTTTTCCCCTCCCCCTGTTCAAGGGGTTCCCCAGGCCTCCAGTGCTTCGACCATGCCTTCCTTGTCAGGAACCGCTTTGTCTGGGGGCCACTCTTCCTCTGGACCATACTACCTTGCCGCTGTTATTGGCCTCTGCTGTACAACAGGACCTATCTGCAGGCCTACAGGCCTTAGGTAGGCCCTCATTAGTGGACTCTGAGCAGGCTTCTGCCAGACCTGGGCCCAGTGCCAGGCACCAAAGCCCTGACTACTATTCCGATGTCTCAGATGAGGAAGTTGGAATTCCTTGGTGGATTTGGACCAAGGTGAGGACGAGCTGTTGGAGAATGAAGGGATGTCCCACAATGAAGTCTCCAATGCCCAGGGCTCTTCAAGTTCTTGCTGTACAAGGCCCGTTCTGCAGTGGGTTTGGATCCCGTGCCCACTCCCATCTCCTCGGATTCTCAATAACTTGACCTGTTGTTTGCAGAGTTCATGCCAGAGGTGGACGTTGTGTCAGCTCTGCAATTATTTCTGGACAACGTCCAGCACCAAAGGTTGGCTCCAGCTTTCAGGCCTATATAGTCTTTGCTTGATTGTGTCTCACAGTCCTTCCGGTGGATTCCCCTGTGGTGGCCCTGCATTCTCCGACCACCATGCCGGGTGAATCAGAGGAGCTGTTGCGGCCTGAAGACAAGAGAACCGAGCAGGCTCTTATCAGGTGGCTGCCTGGGCGATGAAAGTGTCTTTGTCAGCTTCCTTCTTTGCTCAGACCTTACTGATCTGGCTACAACTCATCCAGGAACAGATTTTGGTGTCCAACATGAGGGCACAACAGGACCTTAATAAGGTCTTCGTGCCACCTAATTTGCGATGGATGCCCCCTCTATGCTTCCTGTTTTGCCTCCAAGGTGAGAGCAGCTTCAGTGGTCGCGAGGCGCATGCATTGGCTTTGTCGGTGGTCAGTAGATGCCTGCCACAAGTGGTGCTTGGTCACCGCCTCGTTCAGAAGTCAGACCCCATTTGGATCCGATTCTGATAGAGACTTGGGATAGGAGGAAGGTTCTGCTGTCTCTTTCTCAGAAGGGCAATTTCGGTCAGTCTCCCTATCCTTGCCGGCCCTTTCAGGCCACTGACCAGGGCTTCAGCTTCTCCCAGCCCCAAGGTCAGTTCAGTTCTAGGCAACGCCAGCCTCAGGATAAGTCCGGGAGGGGAAGGCAGTTCAAGCAAGCTTTCAGGGGCGAAGAGGAAGTCGCCCCTTCCACCGCTCCCATTAGGGTCCATTCCGATCCCCCCATTGGAGGTTGCCTTACCCTGTTTTCCGCAGTGTGGGAGCAGACCACCTAGGATAGATGGGTCCTTGAAACGGTCAGTCAGGGCCTCTCACTAGAGTTTCTCTCCCTTCCCCCAAGGTTTTTCATTTGCTGTCCCATATCCAGGGTTCCATCCAAGAAAGCCCTTATGGATTCAGCGGTCCAACACCTGCTGGACATTCATGGTGGGGATCATGGCCCACTCTACATGCAATGCGGCAACATCGGCAGCCTGGGTGACCCAGGCATCCTTGGCGGAGGTTTATTGGCCAGCGACCTGGTCTTTTCCTTCTCAGTTTATTCACCACTACAAAATTGATTCATTCGTGTCAGCGGACGAGACCTTTGGCGGAGGGTGTTGCAGAGGGTCCACAAGAAGTCTCACTGAATCGGACTTGGACTATGCCTACCCGGGGAACTTTTGACTTTGGTATGTCCCATCCTGAATGTTTGCTCCATCCACGATGGAGAAGGGGCGTTGGTCTTACCTGATATGCCTCTTCTCATCAGGTGGAGCCATCATTCAGCCCCACCCTTGAAGGGTCCGCTCCTGCATACTCCTCGTTTGTTGAACTGGCATTGTTGCTGTTCTTGTTTTTTTTCCTTAAACTGACTTTTTGCCCACTGGCCTCTGCATTACTGGTGAGTTCAGGAAGGGGAGCCTACCTGTTGTTGACCATGTCCATTTGGTAGCCACGTCGAGTCTACTTCTTTGGTCTCATCAAAGCTGGGTCCTAGGAGGGCAGATCTGGCAAAACATAACAGACTCGGTCCTCATTCTGAGTGGACGAGGACAACCCCATCCTGAATGCTGGCTCCACCTGATGAGAAGAGGCGTATCAGGTAAGACCAACGCCCCTTCTCAACTTTTTCATCCATTCACCCTTGATTTATTTGTATTGTATTAACAATATAGGTGTTGTAGAGCTGTACTTTTCATTCTCAGAATTGATTTTGTAAATAAATAACACTATTATAGAACTGTGGTTTTTAAATTGGATTGCAGGATACATTCAATTCTTTGGAACATTTTCAGAAGTTCTTTAACCAACTGTGTTCTTGGATAGTTATCCTAGAAGATGGTTTGCTAGTTACATGATGTGAGGATGAAATAGAAATAAATTGTGCTTCCCATTATCTTACTTTCCCAGCTTCCCCTCCAAGGGATGGCGGGTGAGGATATAAGGAAGGTGCCTGTCCCTTGGTTCTGGAATTGGGACTGTGGGCCATAGGATCATTGTACTCATGGCCATAGGATAATATGGGGGAGAAAATAAGGAATGGGTCACTCTTGGGGACCACTGAATTATTGTTTTGAAATACTTACATTCCAGCTCCATGAGCCCTAATGCCATAAGTCCCCTGTTGTCCTTCCTAGATAGTTAAAGTGGCCCAAGAGGTGTCGTTTGAATAGGTTCTGGTGGTGATTAATACTGTCTTTGTGGAAGCAGTTTGTTCCTTTACGCCCTAAAGAGAGCTGGTTCATCCCTTTCTCAAGAAGCTATCACTGGATCCCGCCATAATGAAATATAGTGAAAAATAGCAGTTAGAGAGGACTGGATGCTGGATCACGCTTTGTTTTTGGAACAGAATTTATGAAAGGATGGAAGGCATGTTGTGTTGCAAGATAAAATGCTTAAAAGTAAGGTAGGGGGTTTGGTTGTTGTCATTAGAATAACATTATCATTTCGAATTAGATGTTTGTGTTATGTAGAATGTATGATCAAATGGCCCAATATCTTTTTTATTGCTTTTTTTGTTCAATGTAGTTTTCCCACGGTTGCAAAAAGAAAATCCCTAGTACTTTTATATTTCTGTATTTATATCAATGTAGTAGGAAGAGAGTGTGTTTTGAACAGAAACTGTTTTGGTCACTGGATTTCAATGTGGGATTTTATTGCTCCAGGACTGTAATTCAGAAGAGTTTTTAGTGCATCAGAGACCAATTATCACATCCACAGCTTAATTTTAGGGCTGGTGAAGAAATGGTGGCGTACGTATGTATGTATATATGTATATAAAACAATAATTATGATTAGACAGAATAGCAACATTCATTTTCCAGTCTCTTCTTTCTCTCTTGTTTTTGGTTTCTTTTAAGTGTGTGTGTATGTGTCATGTGAAGAGCTCTTACTCCAGTGCTTGATCTATTTATTGGTAGATATTCATCGTCAACTTTCTAGTACAAATAGCCTTCATTAGCTGATGCACTCATATCTGAGCAATAGAGAACCCTGTTACCCTTGTAGGTGCTAATAGCAACCCCAAAACTCATGCAATCAGGTAAGAGGAGCAGAGGAAAATATGGTAGCATAACCTGTTTTCCATTTGGCTTATTTTTTCCCTTCAGTGGAACCTGTTCTGTGATAAATATCAATACCAATGCTCACTATGTCCTAACACCTGGGAATAATCCTATTAAAATAACAGTGAGGAGCTGGAGTGTCATTTGTTCTTTATGTTAATTTTCCTCATCTTGTCACATCTGATGTTGTGCAGATGTTGGACTTAGGTATCTTTCTTTCTCCATGCCCCATGCAAGATGACTGTCTTTCTGGTTTTGCTATTTTGTCTCTAATTGTTTCTCTGTCATCGTCTGAAGGTTTCCCACAAACCTCTTTAAGAACAATCACACAGTAAAAACAAATTATTTTTTTTGATTAATTTTGCAATTACTGATTTAGAAAGATGAAGATAACTGTCCAGGAAATACAGGTAATCTTGTTCAACAACTGTAATTGGGACTGGCAATTCTGTCGCTAAGCAACACAGTCTTAAATTGCCGTGTAATGTAACTGAATTTAAGATGGCAGTTCTGATGTAGTTGTTAAACAAATATCACTTGGTTATTATGTGCAATGGCATATGATGCAGTAGTTCTTGACTTGCAACAGTTCATTTAGGGACCATTTGAAGTTACAGTGGTACTGAAAAAAGTGACTTATGACTATCTTTCACATTTATGACAGCGTTCACATAATCTTGTGATAAAAAATCAGACCCTTGGCAACTGACTCATATTTATGATGGTTGCAGTATCCTAGTGTTGTGTGATCACCTTTTGTGGACTTATGACAAGCAATGTCAGTGGAGAAGCCAGATTCACTTAACAAACTTTGTTACTAATTTAACAACTTCATTGGTTCACTTAACAACTGTGGCCAGAAAGATCGTAATATGGAGCAAAATTTACTTTACAATTGACTCAGAGAGAAATGTTGGGCTCAGTTGTGGTCATAAGTCATTTCATAGATGTTCTGCTTTTATTTCTAAATTGAATTTTTGTTCTGCTTTCTGTTATGTAGTTTAATGATTCCCAATCACTGTCTTTCCTGTCAACAAATCTGTGACATGGGCGACACCTGATAGTTTGGAACTAAACTGCATAACTATGTGAGGGTTTTTATGTGAAATGTTTATGTTATGTGCCTCAAAATAATGGTGATTGGTTTTTGACAAGAGGAGTGAGATACTGCTCTGGAGCCTAGTCCTTCTCTATCTTCCTACTTTCATTGTGGATTTCTCTTCTATGCCCTAATCTTGTGCTCTATTGTACTCAATTAGATTTCTTTGAACCTAAATTATAGCATTTTAAAATAATTTTTGATCAAATTCTATGGGACACATAGGTTAGGTAGGTTGATGCTAAAGTATGCTACATCTGGAGATAATACTGAGGAAAGTACAAAAATAAACTGCATTATCTTTATTCCAAAAGCATGAAATTAAAACTAGAAGGCCTCTGTTACCAGGAGACTCTACAACAGCCAAAACTCATGTAGTGCAAACTCTGGCTCTCTCTCTTGAACTCAGTTCAAAGATAAATATTGTTTTATTTTATCCTTACTTAACTGATGACTGATTTGCAAAGAACATCTGTTTTTGAGGTCAGCTGCTTCTACATTTGCCTGCATATTTGGCTTCTTCTTGAGAAGCTTTTTTGGTTTAATGCTGCCAACATCTTGAAGTCTAATAGCAGCAGGATAAACACAGAACTGCAGAGCTTCTATATTCAGTTCATGCTTTTTTTATTTTTGTTAGGCAACTGACAAATGTGGTGATTCAAAAATCACATTTCAGTCAATTTCCCACACATTTGGAATGCAGGATTGTGGATAGAATTCTAGTATAGGATCTGGATTATATTGTTTCTTTTTGCGTTATATTTGTTTATATGTAAAATTCTACGTCTTCCATCTCTTATTGAGACTATGAGATTACTGTAACTTTGACAAAATTGTATAAACTGCTGCTTTGAGTTCTGATTAAGCACATGAGTGGTTCTGATATTGAAATTAGATTGTATCCACTCATCTTTGTATTCTCCCTTGTATTTTCTCATTATGCATTTTAGCAATTAGCAGCTGAATTTGAAATAAAGAGAAAGGGGAAAGTCTTCAACATCTATCTTTATCACTTTGGAATGTTAGAGATACGTTGGACTTCAGCATCCATAATGCCAGGTATACTATCTGTATCAATTATGGGAACTGAAGTCTAACGTAACTGGATGTTACCCTTTTGGATAAGGCTGCCTGCTAGTGCTCTTCTCTCTGTGCAATGTGAAACTCAGAAATCTCAAAGGTAATAAAAGTGTACTTTCATTGTGTGATTACATATATTGAGCCGAGGTGGCGCAATGGTTAGAGTGCAGCCCTGCAGGCTACTTCAGCTGACTGCTAGCTGCAGTTTAGCAGTTCAAATCTTACCTGCTCAAGGTTGACTCATCCTTCCATCCTTCTGAGGTGGGTAAAATGAGGACCCAGATTGTTGGAGTGCATAAGCGCACTACTGTGCCTACCATCCCTGTCCTACTGTCCTATTGCCTTTTTTTTACCTGTATCTACTTTGCTAATGTTTATGCTGATACCAATAACTACTATCTTGTACGTGCCTGACAAATAAAATAAATAAATAAAAATTGCAAAGAAAACTGCAAAGAACCACCAGATTTGAAGGAATCTGGAATTCTCTTGGATTGAAGCCAAGGCTGTTACCTCCCCAAGAACTAATGTCCCAATTATGTCTGGATCAGTTCCTTGCACTAACCTCCATCCCCGAGCGTGCCTCCTACCAAGGTGGCATCTTATCTTGCTGCTCCAGAAGAAACAAAGGCAGTTCTGCCACTGCCTTTTTCCTAATCTCTCACTGTTTTTGTGGACATCCAACCCAGAGGGAAAGAGACGAAAACAGCAACACTGTTTTAGCATAACTCATGCCTAATGTGTGGCATGGTTCATCCTGCCAGTTCTGGTGCAGGGCCAGGTCCCAAGGAGGTAGAGCAAAACCAAGCGTGAAACTAATCCTCTTTGCAAACCGTTTTGCAAAAGCAGCAAAGGAAATAACACAATCGGGGTTGGCTTTCTGAATTGTCTGCCCCAGCCCTGCTCTCCAAAGCCTTTCAACTTGTGGTTCTCTAGGTCGGAAAGTAAAAAGCAGCAACCACAGAGGGAAATTGCTGAATTAGATGCTGAATTACAACTGAAAAGCATTTTTTCAATAGAATAGAATAGAATTCTTTATTGGCCAAGTGTGATTGGACACACAGGAATTTGTCTTTGGTGTACATGCTCTCAGTGTACATAAAAGGAAAGATATATTTGTCAAGAATCATAGCAATAGCAATAGTACTTAGACTTATATACCACTTCATAGTGCTTTTCAGCCCTCTCTAAGCGTTTACAGAATCAGCATATTGCCCCCAACAATCTGGATCCTCATTTTACCCACCTCGGAAGGACGGAAGGCTGAGTCAGCCTTGAGCCAGTGAGATTTGAACTGCTGAACTAGCAGTCAGTTGAAGTAGCCTGCAGTACTGCACTCTAACCACAGCGCCACCTCAGCTCCCCTGATCTGCCTCCCCTGATCAACTGGGCTTCGGAAGACGAGATAAAGGTCAGTATAACCCATGGGCGGGCAGGCGGGCCTACTTTTACGGGGACACAGAACCGCTTTGCTCTCGGTTTAGAGTCAAAGCTATCAGTTCTAAAGAACCGGTCTGAACCGGAAGCAACCCACCTGTGTTTGAGTTGTGGTGATATCTGTCCATTCTAGATGTAAAAAGCTACAAACCAAAGCTACAAACATATTCCACATGGAAACCCAGAAGGTCCTCTTGCAGTTTAATAATCAGATTTGGTTTTTCCTTCTGCAGCCGAGCAGCAGAAGGATGAAAATACTTGCAGAGGGTGTGGGACATAAGACAAATGAAACCAGGTTCTACATGCTGCAAGAAAAGGCTTGCTTGACACTTAATCATCTCAAGGTCTTATTTATATTTATGAGCTTTCATAAGCACTTATTTGGAACAGCCCTGAGGTAAATCAATTCATTAGAAGTTAGATTCCATGGGTGGAGGCGATTTTTTTCATCACAAACTATCTAAAGCTGTGTGCCTTCTGGGTGCATTAGAAAGTTTTTTGCCTATTCCTAATTGGAGAATCTGTTTTTCACGTTGTGTTTTCTCAGCTCCTTATAAATAATGTCTATGCAGCCACTTCTGGCAGTGGTGTGTTAACTAACTACATTGGCTGTGATCACTCTTGATCAGGCCTATCAAATTGGTGGCCTGCAGAAAGGATGCATGACATACAGTCGGGCTCCATAAAGGCAAAAAAATGTGATACAATACGTCATGTGATGCCATCGAGTTTGACACCTGTGCTCTTGATGGTGACCCTACTTAGCAAGCAACAGTAAGCAAAGAAAGTGGTAGCGCTGAATTAATTAATTTTTTTAAAGTAACATTTTCATATTTTACCTCCTTCCCATCAAAAAGCCAATGAAGACTTTTCAGAACTGCTGTTCTGATGACAACATTTAACGCAGGTCAGGACCTTCTTAATATATATTATCTGCAAATGGTGAGTGGCTGAAAACTAACAGCAAACTATTTTATTGCAATAAACATTCAAACAAATGTGGAAGAGAAATTATCCCATGAAATCAATAGCAATGAGAAAATCATTTTAATAAATTTGATTGTTGAGGGGATAATCATTTATATGAGCACTTGAAAAGAAACACCAGCTGTACTTTCTCCATATGTGGAAGTATGTAGTTGTATGCCATAAACACATTTATGCATACACATTAGAATGTATAATGAAAACAAAACATTTTGGTTTCCCCTTTGTTTCTACTGTAATGTTATTCATTGGTAATGAATAAAAAGGAATAAAAAGGATGCTGCAATTAATATGAATGTAAATATAATTAATATTCCAGAGAATGAAATTGGTTGTAGCAGAATAAGTAGGTAGTAAAATAATTTTAGCTGAATTGACATAGAAAACGAGGGTATAAAAACATTAATCACAGAGCCTGCCTCCAGATATACAACCTAGATCAGTGATGGCGAACCTTTTTTCCTTTGGGTGCCGAAAGCATGTGCATGCACGCTATCATGCACGTGCGAGTGCCCACACCCATAATTCAATGCCTGGGGAGGGCAAAAACAGCCTCCCCCGCCCCCACAGAAGCCCTCCGGAGGCCAGAAAAGGCCTGTTTCCCGACTTCCGGTGGGCCTGGTAGGCCCGTTTTTCGCTCTCCCCAGGCTCCAGAGGCTTCTCCCGGCCCCTCAGAGGCCCTCTGGAAGCCAAAAACGCCCTCCCAGAGCCTCCGCGCAAGCTGAAAATCAGCTGGATGGCATGCACATGAGTGCTGGAGCTGAGCTAGGGCAACGGTTCGCGTGCCGGCAGATATGGCTCCGAGTGCCACCTGTGGCACCCGTGCCATGGTTTCGCCATCACTGCTATATCATATATACCTAATCATAATAACAATCATCAGATTTATTTCTATCTTCTGTCTTCCCTCATCTTTTACTAATCTTCTTTTATTTTTGGCTTCCATATTTATTCTCTTAACCATCGATAAAATAAATGCCATATTGGATAATACTTGGTTCGTTCCTTCTCTTTGATTGCAAGTTTTAACAGTTGCTTGATGAGTTTTCCATCCATTGCTTCTTGCCTAACGCCCCATATTTACCCCCAAGGGGGCCTGTTGCAGCCCCATTCATAAACCCCAAAGGCCAGGGCTGTTGTAAAAAAAAGAAAAAAAACAATAGCTGAGCTCTTTTTAAAAAAAAAGACCTGGCCGTTAGGAAATCTCTTTTTCCTTCGGTGGAGGCAGGAGCTTTTGACGTCACCTGGCCTCTTTGTTGTCATTTCTTTTGTGGGTTGTTGAGAGATTTCCTCTTGCGGCTCCTGCCAACACCCAGGTGTGTCCAGGTTACGAGCGAAAAGAGCCTGCCCGCCTCCTCTTTCGCCCACATTGAGAGCAGAATTAACAGAGCTGGAAGGGACCTGGGAGGTCTTCTAGTCCAGCCCCCTGCTTAGGCAGGAAATCTCTTGCACACCAAGCCCAGGGCTCCTGGAGGGGGGGGGGCAGCTGACACAACAACAACAACAACAACAACAACAACAACAACAACAATAATAATAATAATAA
>JANHGD010009684.1:105227-123918 GCA_027560375.1 Imantodes cenchoa
CTTTTTGTGGGTGTGAGGAAAGAACAGAATTCAACTTCAGTCACTCTAAGCATTTTTACTGTGCTAAATAAATTATAAACATCCTCCAAAATCTTATTTCAATTTTCTGAGGTGAAGTTATTTTATTCTCCTACCGTGTTTTCCCGAAAATAACACCCTGTCTTATATTTTTTTGAACCTTGAAATTAATGCTTGGCCTTATTGCCATATACTCAAAAGCCCGATTGGGCTTATTATCAGCGGATGTCTTACTTTGGGTGAAACAGGGTACGTTATTTTCATAGTTTGTTTAATAAGTCAAAAAAGTGTGGTTTGTTGTTGCTTTATTTGAGGAGTGTTACTGGAAAGAGGAAATGATTTACAGCAATTCTTGGATGTGAACTGATTTTGTAATCATGTACTGCAAATCAAGGAAAAATAACAGAGATTTTAAAAAAGGTGCAGAACAGACCACTAGAGAAAATAAACCAAGCCAAAAACTGAAAATCAAGTAAAGTCCTGGCAGCTCTTCTTACAAAAATATATGAACACTGAAAAAAACATCTAGTCCCCACACTTTTGTAATTATATATTACTTCTTTGAGTACTGTATATGAATATGAAATAAGCAAACAATAAATAAATAGTCTGTAAAATCATGTTCCCACCCCCCTTTACAAACACACGTGCAGCTGCTCATCCTGGCAACATCCATTTTCAGCAAGTAGATTCAGTCTGCCAAATAAACATGATTTGATATTTTTTTTTGCTACTTATGGTCTGTTTAAATGATTGATTTAAAATAGTGTGAAAGTCTGCAGACATAAAGAGCTAAAAAACAATATTCTTAAATAACTCTTGACATAATCTGCACTGCGTTGTCCAAAAGGTGAAATATATATTATATGCAGGTGGATTTTTTTTTAAAGACATTTTTACAAAATAGCTTCTTCCTCGCAAATTAAATACTGTGTCTGTATTTTCTTATGAACAGAATTTGCAGAATACTGAAAAAGTCACTCACTTAATCATATTCCCAGCCTATAATTAGAATCAGTAGGATTTAAAGCTTGAAATTTTGGATTGCCATACACAGATGTAAGTTCCACTGTGGCACCAAGCTGTCTTCCAGATCCTGTTTTTTTTTCCTGAAGTATAAATTTAATGGGCTAAGAGTAAATACTTCATTCAACCTAAAAACATCTCTGCCTGTCTAGACAAGAATAATCTAGGAGAAGCATATTTTACAGCAACTTAGTTCAATAAAGGCAGTAGCCGAAAGCAGAAGAGCAGTCTACATTCAGATGCATAGCTTATTCAGGCAAACCTGCTAATTTGTTTTCACCTTCAAGGAGAGTTGGAACCTTTGTATTTTGGGAGCAGTGTCCAATCCAATGTAATTGTTTCCTGCCTCTTAATCTTCAATCTAGTTGACTAGGATTAGCATGCATAGAAAAGCATGAAATGTTTAGTATGTTTTTTATGCTTCTCTCCTTTTGAAGTCCTTGGAGCTGTGCCTGAAGTGTGATGTGTTATAGAAGCACAGTATCATTTGTAATCATGAAACTGACATATGTCAGAATATGTTTGCATGGTGAAAAATACAAGAATATGATAGCTATGATGTGCAATCAAAAATACTTTAGACTGAGTCCACTCCAAAATTTGATGTCAGTCAAATCTTTTCCTCCATTCTTTTTCATTCTTGTAAAAATAACACAGTATTAGTTGGCTAGAGGTTAACTTTTCGAAAAAGGCTTTCATTTTTTTAAGTGAAACAACAGTAAATACTTTTAATGGTGCTATATGGTAAACTACCATATAATGAAGTGTAAGGTAATTTTGAATGTTACAGCAAAAGAATTGGGATAATCTTATTTGCTTTTTGATTGTTCCTTGACTAAGTGTAATTCTGATGTGAGAAGAGGAAGGGAAACAAGATTCATTCTTCGTTGAAATCGCCTAATGTTCTCATTGCTAGAAGGATGTGCTTTATTGATCATTGTAACCTCTTCTGCTTTATTACAGTTTCATCATGGAATCTGTTTTCAAGGACTCCTTCTGAGAATTAGTTGGAGAAAAAAGCAATTTGCTTGTGTTTTCTAATCATAAAACAGGCTGAACAGATGGCAAGCCAGACCAGAAATAGTTTATTGGCTGCCTGCCACCATCCTATGAATTTTTATTTGTATAGATAACAATTTTATTTTTCCCTTTTTGGGGAAAATATGTGTGTAAGTCTCGGGAAGATTAATCCTTCATTTCCTGAAAAATGTATGCTTGTAGAACAAATGTTGCAGCAATGTGCCATGCAAACCTTGCATTGTGTCAATTAGGAGGCGTAACATCAGGAGACTACCCAAGCTGTCAAAGGCCAGAGCAGCTTTCAAAAGTTCTTTTATTCATGACTTTTCCTGAAAGGGAAAGAAATTTTCCTTTAGCCTCAAAAAGGGAGCAGTTAAAATAGCATTCCACAGCAAGCCCATTGTTGAATCACTGACCTCATAAGGGCTGAGTAACTATTTCAGAAATAAATCTGCCTACAGCATTTTGCAACTATTGAGAGAATAGCAAGTGGAAAAAATGGCTTTACATATTTTGGTCAATGCTAGCATACATGTAATGTACCTCGTTCATCAGTAGTACTAAAATATAAAAATAAATTTTAGCATTTCCAGTTACTATATTTATGATATAGAATAAGACAAGTTTGTCATCTAACATTTTTGACTCTGAAGAGAAGATTGAAGGAGCCAAGAACGTATAAACCTTTTTTAAATTCTTGGATATGCTCAAGATGAATGTTGTTAGAACCGTGAACAATGCATTTCTGGTTGCCTGGAAACCCAAACATTAGCATGTAAGGGAAAGCTGATGAGTTTGTTCCGTATAAGGAAAAATCATACAATTTGAACAGCATCTATTGATTTTATTTAAACTTTATTTTAAGGACTCTTTTTTAGATAACTCTAATTTATGGACATTTTTACAGTTTTCTTCTCATGAGTTATAAGATAGGTAAAGTACAAAGTGACTTATTACAAGGAAAAGCCATTACTGGGGATTTGCTTTATAACATACGGCAAAATAATTATCTTCTTGGTCATCCAGAACTGATACTCATTGATTGGAGTCTAAGCCATTTTGAATTTCAAAAAGCTTCAGATTGTACTTAGGTGATAATGGACTCCATTATCCTTCATGAAATGAAGCTGTTGGATTTTAATTGCATGATTTGATATTTCTAATAGAAAGTAAAGGTGAATATAAAATCTAAACCAAACTAAAAGTCTATTTTTTCTGTAAGGAGCTGGTTAGATTTGGAAAATATGGAGTTACTTGAGTAACACATGTTTCAAATGCCTGGTTCTGCTTTTGTAATTGTATGTCTTTCCTTTGTATTGAATTTCACATCTGGAGTAGTTTTCTTACAGACAGCTGAAAGTTTTCCTTACAGTGTGACTATTTATTAAATTTGAACTATGAAACTTGATCACACCGCTTTCTTGAAAATGTTTTGTCTGGTACAGTAATCTGTGCAGAGGTGAAGCCAATGGATCTTGTCACCTTTGGCTTTGTTTCCTATGGCTAATCATTTGTCCAGGTTTTCCATTGTCAAAACTTATATTTCAAGCAAGGCTCAGCCTGGGGACTTATTTTTCATCACTAGTTGCAAAAGCAAAATCTGGAACTCTTCCGGCAAGAAAGTGCCTCTAAGTATCTGCAGAAGTCTATTCCCCTCTGCATTGAATAACAGCAGTTATTCCTCACACATCAATGATTAAACAGTATGGATTCCAGGATGATTTCAGTCCTGCCACTTTTCACTTTACACATCAAACACTCACTGTGTAATTTACTGAACTGAAGCAATAGTATGCTTTAGCTGCCTTGAAAGAAGACAATATCAGCTATTTCCTAGCTAGTAAACTGCTGAGCAGAAATGAATCTCCATGAATATTGAATGTGTGTAGATACCAGGAAAATTCATTCCGTCAGAAGATATTTTTGCACTGTATGTCATAATTATTACTTGATAAGTTCATTTGCATCTACAGGAATTTTGTATACAGAAGGTAGCACTTCAGTTTGCTGATCTGATGATGGCAGAATAATTTTAAAAGACAGTACAGTGGCATTCTCATTCAGCAAAGGGCTAAGGGATGGAATCTACCAAGCTTTCTTATGATGACAGAAGACACAATAGCATGATTCTCAGCAATTCAGTCCTGTCACCAGCAGTCATCTGCAAGAGTTTTCAGACCAGGTTTTTGAAGTTTAAACGGAACTGTTACCGTAGTAGTAGTAGTAGTAGGTGGGAAAAATGATTGCACATTCCACCCTTCCCTGTTTCAGTGATGAAAATCTTCAGTTAGTGGGGAGAATATTCATCAGTCTCTGTCTGGCTTCTTATTTCACTTTTTACCTCACATATCAGAACTTCTCACATCCCTGAAGAAAATAACATTTCACCTTGGGAGCAAAAATCTGTCATAGAAACATGGCTTTTTACAGATAGTATAAAATTCCACTTCATTTAGAAAAAAATAATTTATATCATAAGAATATAATCTCATACACAGCACTGTAAAGCATAGCTAAATTATTATGAGTACATCTTAAATATTAGGTGATGATACTGTAACTGTACTCTTCATATAGTTATCAGAACAAGTTTTTTTTTCTGAACTAAGCATGTTTGTGTTTTTATGACTTTATTATTATTATTAACTATTTGGTGGGCCTTAACATTTGGGTTTGATGTACTTTCTGCTGTCACACAAACACACAAAAAAGTGTAATTGTTACTCAAACAATTGCCTGTTGGCTATTGTCAGTTCATTAAGAGAGACTTCCTGTCTCTCTTAATTCATTGTTCATTGGAATCTTCAGGCAAATTGATTATTCTTATAGTGGTATTGAATTTATATTGTTGAGTACATAATAGTTGCAGTTCTGCATAGGTCTCTTGGTAGTTAATAGCTTAATCCTTAAGACATGGATATAACATTACCGCATCAATATTTCTCTGTTCATATTTTATCATTCTGTTCTGGGCTACCAGCCAATTTAACCTGTGCACTTTATTTCTTTATCTGTTCTTCACCTCCTCTGAAATCTACATTGCACATGTATCTCTGGTTTGCTTTCTATTCACAGAGGCATCCAGCTGGGAAAATATAATGTGTACAATACTCTGTACTTCAACTGACATTTCTTATAAATTGCAACAGAAACACTGCTATCAGCAGCTTAATAGTAGGTAGAATGCAGTTCTACATATCATGTCTCAGCAGGATGCAGAATCTGTCGTTATGAAATTTTCTATTTATGAGTCAGGAGAAGGCAAAAAGACACTTGTATAGCAGACTCAGGTTGGGAGGAAAGCCAGTTGAAAACAGATTCATTGAAATCCTGTCTTTTTAAAAAGATGTTATGGGAACTGAACAATGATAGCATCATTCTTGCATTTTGCTGAATTGCTAGCTTTGGAAAATCAAACCCTACAGGAGGTTTTTGTGATAAGCCACTCAGTAAAGGCTACATCCTTTTCTTTTCTGGACGGATGCCCATCTCTCTCTCTTTTTAAAAAATAATAAACTCAATGCCAAAAGACTATTTAGAACTATGTTTGTAATATGTGGGTTATAGCAGAAATTTTAATCTGGATGCCTCTTAGAAGAAGTATTTTTCTTGCACTGCATTCTGAGAAATGAATTTGTTCATTTCATTGTCAGATGCCTGTAGGGGCTTCTGAAGTGTGTGATATCTGTTTCCAGCTGCATAACTAGATACAAATATAATCTGTTCTTCATAATTGTTTCTAAAGAATTATTCCTCCTTTCTCATCAAAACAGTCTAGATTGGCACAAATTCTCTCACTAAGCTTTGCTTTATGTGTGTACATTTAAACCTGTAGTCCAAATCCAATATTCTCATCATTGCGTTATCTGGATTCTAATTATTTTTAAGAGATATGTTGAAATATGAAAATATTAATTTGATGTAGCAAGCACCAATAGAATAGGAAGCAATTACTTTTAATGAAGGACTATTTAGGTATGCATTTTAATGCAGAAAGTAGAGTTGTGACTAAAATTAAAACATTTGTTTTTAGGCATTTTTAGTGTGTTTAGTTATAGTAAGGAAAATAGTTTGGGAATCACTAATCACTGAGTTACTCTATAGAAATGTTATCTATTTGTGCAGTTACAACTGGATTTTAGGGCATTTAAGAGACAATTTCCCAATGACTAACCATAGAATTAGATGAGCAAATAAGCCTGACTGAAATCTTCATATGAGATATATTAAATATTTTCTAAAACGGTAGTACTTGTTTCCCAGTAAGAGAAATTGCTATTTTAAAGAGACTACATCAATTTTAGGAGTCAAAAGTGATGTAATCTAACTACCCCATTAATATTATCCGATATTACTGCTCTCCTTTAAAAGGATTCAGGTTAACAAATGAATTACATTTAGAAGCATTTCCATTACTTAGTAAGTAAGTTGCATTGAACTTTATAGATTGACAAGTTAGACTATATTTGGCTTAGTACCAGTTGTAGCATTGCTGAACATGAGCTGATATGGATATGATAACTGGATGGGAAAATAAAGCAAATAGTGAAAATCATATTTGCACAAGGGAAAGACTATACATCCATTTCCCAAATCCATAAATGCACAAGTACCAGATGTACCTTTCATAGTAGTTGGAAATAGCAATAGCACTTAAACCTACGTCTATACCGCTTCACAGTGTTTTGCAGCCCTCTCTAAGCAGCTTACAGAATTCAGCATGTTGTCCCCAACAATCTGGGTCCTCATTTTACCGACCTCGGAAGGATAGAAGGATGAGTCAACCTTGAGCCTGGTGGGATTCAAACTGTCAAATTGCAAGGCAGCCAGCAGTCAGTAGAAGTAGTCTGCAGTACTGCATTCTAACCACTGCGCCATTACAGCTCATATTTCAATAAGCTGGATGATTATTTATTTTAGAAGGCTTTCCCCTATATTTCAGACATATATAGGGAGAACTTTGTAAATGATCAGAAAATGCTTGTATTCCTTGAATTTTAGCTTACCAAGCAGTAAAGACTGCTGTACAAGGAAGAACCTCATTTAAAAGTAGAACATGAATAATTTTATATTCAAGTTGACAAGAACTTTAGTATCAGAAAAGAGAATGAGTCTTTTACAGGTAGCCCTCAACTTACGACTTCAATTCAGCCCAACATATCTGTTGTTAAGCGGGACATTTGTTAAGATAGTTTTGTCCCATTTTACGACCTTTCTTGTCACAGTCATTAAATGAATCACTGCACTTGTTAAATTAATAACAAAGTTAAGTGAGTCTAGCTTCCCAGTTGAATTTGCTTGTCAGAAGGTCAAAAAGTCATCCCGCATGACCATGGGATATTGCAACTGTCATAAATATGAACCAATCACTTTTTTCAGTGCTATTATAACTTTGAACGGTCACTAAATGAACTGATGTAAGTGGAGGACTACCTATATTTAGTATGAAACAGCAAACTTGACAAGAACAAATTGGGGAAGGCTTTGTCACACCACTAGTATACTCTACCACCACTGAACCAGAGTGATGTCTAGTTTAAGATCTTATCATTGTTCAGGAAAAGCTTCTCTTCATCCAGATCTCCTATCTAAATATATGGAACTTTTGTAGATTAGATCCCATCCCATAACCTCAACTGGCATCCTTTTTGCACTCCACAAATGGGTACTCTAGAAATCTTTTCCAAAGTTGTTATAAGCTGAAATGCATAAATAAGTATTTCTGATGTCTTATCACAAATACAGGTAGTCCTTGACTTGTGACCACAATTGAACCCAACATTTATCTTGTGAAATGAGACATTTGTTAAATGAGTTTTGCCCCATTTTACGGCCTTTCTTGCCTCAGTTGTTAAGTGAATCACGGCAGTTGATAAGTTGGTAACCTGGTTGTTAAGTGAACCTGGCTTCCACATTGACTTCAGTTATCAGAAGGTCACCAAAGGTGATCAGATGATCTTGGGACACAGCCAGGGTCATAAATACGAACCAGTTGGTAAGCATCTGAATTTGATCACATGATCATAGGAATGCTGGAAAGGTCATAATTGTGAAAAATGGCCATAAGTCACTTTTTTCAGGGCCGTTGTAACTTTGAACTGTCACTAAATGAAGTGCTTTAAGTCAACCTGTACTAAAATCATTTCCTTTGGAAATTCATCAAAGTCCAGTTTGTGCCCTTTCTGTTGTACTCATCCTTGCTCTTTGCATGATGTCCGCAGTCTCCCTAGCACATTCCAAATAACCACAAAATCTGGCTTCTAACCCCCCTTAGCATCTTCCCACTATTGTTCTCTACCTCCACGCTAGCATTTTCATTGCTTTCAACTCAGTCCAGAAGAAAGACTTGAATAAAGTTCCTCAACATGTTCAGAATAGGCTGAGGTTACATACTTCTTATCAGGAAAAGAATAGATAGATATGTAGACTGACTCATATTCAGAGGTGGTTCCTACTGGTTCTAACCAGTTCTTTAGAACCATTAATAAACTGTTAGTGACGTCGCAGAGCCGGTTCTCTCAGTGCCAGTCCATTGGCACCGCCATCTTTGATTTTGCTTCTGTGCATGTGCAGAAGCTAATTTTTGCTTCTGTGCATGCGCAGAAGCTGTTTTTTTTATTATTTATCTAGAAGGGACATGCACAAAGCGAGCGCACACAAAACATGCACTTCCGTTGCAATGCAAACCAGTGGGGAAGATAAGTAGAACCCAGCCCTGCTCATATCTATACATGCCTGTACACCCAGAGAACTATAGAGGAGTGCTAAAAATGGTTTTGCTAGTCTTTTATGAGGGAAAGGCAAAGGATTGCCTTTGGAGGGCAGTAAGCTGAGCAATTAGCAAAGTTGAGGTGAAAAGAATGAGTGGTAAGTGGCTTGTGTTCTTTGCAATTGATTATTGGCTTTATCAGATTGAGCAAGAATAGACTGAAAATGCTTTATTAGCTTTAGAACAGACAACAGTGTGTCAAAGCATTTTCTATCAGTAGAAACTGAGGTGGTTGGGAAAATATGGGTTCCCTTTTAAAGGTTTATTGATAAAGTTTAGAGATAAAACAAATGGCAGTGCGTATAATCCGTAGTATTCTCTAGTCAGGTTACCTTTGTTCTTCTCTCTCACTTCACTGGGATTTGTTGGGAAAAAAGCGAGAAATTGGAGCATGGAAAGAATATGGCAGCATTTTAACCTACATCTCTTTATTCATCTCAGTTTTGTCAGTGTGGGCAGTCATCCTCTGAACTTCTGTTTTAAAGAAAAAAGTAATTTTAATGTGTTCTGAGCAAAACAAGGGATTTCATTAATCTGCTTGAAATTACACACAAGGTATCCATACAAATACAAAATGAGAAACAGTTCCACGGTTAAAGTGCTTTTAAGAATTTCAGAAAGTGTTTCTTAATAAAAAGTCACTACAGTGTATGAAAATAGCAAATGAAGTAAAATAAGATGAGAGTGGAGAAAAATATTTAACCAGTTGATTATTTTTTTCTGCCTTAAAGGTCTTGGAGATATAGATAAATTCCTTTACTATCCACTAAGTTCTTTAAATGACCACTAAGAAATTCCTTTGATCCTAAGGAAGGTGACCCCCACAAAAAGTTAATATAAGATTGTTACTATCAGTGAAAAAGGTAACCTAATAACTGCAAAGAATATATAAGCTGAATAGAGACACTTGAATATCATTCAGGGTGAGAATACTTTATAATAGTATATGTGCTAGATAAGATCAGTGTTTCTTAATAAATTGTGAAACCAGTTTTGGATATACACGTACAGACCAAAAAAATGCCATGTTAGATTTACATTCTGCAAATAAACTATATATCCTGAAAAGCAAAATAAACTTGTTTCATCCTCTACTTTCAGTGTGCTTCCCTTTGGTACACATTGTCAAACGTGCACCTGCACACATAGTTTGAAGACACAGCTTTATGCTCTGTTGCATTGTTCTATAAAAAAATTCTTGTTTTCTTTATTGCCCTTATCTATTACATCTATAAAATTTATTTAAGCAGTGCCAAATCTCTCTTTTGAGCCTTGCTTCAAAGACAATAACCTCTGTCAAACTGTTGCAAGGAGATTTGTTGAATATGACTGATCATTAAATTGCAAAGAGCTAAAGATAAAAACTGGCTGTTGGGAACCAATGGAAACTGCAAATAGATGTTAACTAAGAAACATTTGGATCTTATTGATTTGCTCTTATTCTAGTCTTGCTTTGTTGCCATTTTACTGTTGTTGTTTTTTTTTAATCATTCTGGAATTTGCTAACAGGGCAATGTGAAGAAATTACAATTCCTCAAAATAATATATACCCGTGATGGTGAATCTATGGCACGTGTGACACAAGTGGCACACAGAGCCATATCGGGGAGCACGCAAGCTCAGGTCCAGCACACATGAGCGTACTGGCCAGTTGATTTTCAGACCTTCTGGGCCCACTGGCAGTTGGGAAACAGCCTGTTTCCAGCCTCCAGAGGGGGTGGGGACGGCCCGTTTTTTGCTCTCCCCAAGCTCCAGAGCCTTTCTAGAAGCCTGGGGAGGGGGAAAATGGTCTTCTCCCTCCCTGAAGGTTCTCTGGAGGCTGGACACGTTTGGTTTTCCAACTTCCAGTTGGCCCAGAAGTTCCATTTTTCTGTTCTGCTCAGACCTCTTTTTAGGAGCCTGGGGAGGGCGAAAACGGCCTCTCCCCCTCCAGAAGCCCTCCAGAAGCCAGAAATGGCCCATTTCCCAACTTGAAACGGGGCATTTGTGGCCTCCGAAGGGCCCCCGGGGGGTAGGGAAAGCCGTTTTCTCCCTTCCCAGGATCCTAGCAAAGCTCTGAAGCCTGGGTAGAGCAGAAAACAAGCATGCCATCACGTGCCAGGGGCAGAGGGAGTCACGCACACATGTGCTTGGGGACGCACATGGAATTATGGGTGTGGGCATGTGCATGACCCCCCACGCTCCCCCCCTTATGGCACGAACCAAAAAAGGTTCGCCATCACTGATATATACTGTACTAACACAGGGAGAAAAATTAAAATTATTGAAATTTGTAGAAATATTGTAATCCTCACTGCTATAGATAAATTACAGCTTACAGGCACAGTTAGGACAAGAGTCTCAGTCACTAAACAAGGCAGATATTAAAGAATAATTATATGACCACTCCACTTAGCAACCACAATCCTGGGACTCTCAGCTGCCAAAATTAAGCAAGAATCACAGATCATTACATGGATGAAGTCCCAGGTAAGGAGCATGAGGGTGTTTCAGTGTGGGGGAAGCCCTGGTAGGTCCAGTGTGGGGTAGTGCAATCCGCATGTGAATTGGCATGATGCTACAATGCAGTGCAAAGCCTCAGTTGTCCACTCGGCCCAGCATTGCTTAAGATGCCACATAGGTGTTGCAACTCCCATCACTTACCTATCTTCCCCACTGATCTATGCACACAGAGCAGAAGCTGCCAATCCATGGCACTTTCCCTGCATCAAAAAAACAGCAGGCGCAATTTGGACAAGCACAGGGTGCATATTCTCATGAACATGGGAAAAAAGCTGTCTCATGAGCCTCATGTGCCTCATGAGCTTTTGAAGAAAAACAAAGTGAACTCAGCACAGCACAACCAATGGAGCACAGGGCAACTGGGGCTTTGCACAGTGATCCTGGCATGGCTGGCGGTGGTGTGGAGGTGACACAGTGGTTAGGATGCAGTACTGCAGGCTATTTCAGCTGACTGCTAGTTCAGCAGTTCAACAGTTCAAATCTCACCAGCTCAAGTTTGACTCAGCCTTCCATCCTTCCATGGTGGGTAGAATGAGGACCCAGATTGTTGGGGGCAATATGTTGACTCTGTAAACCACTTAGACAGGGCTGTAAAAGCACTATGAAGCAGTATATAAGTCTAAGTGCTATTGCTATTACTGTTTCTCAGTGGCAGCAATAACAATGGACCTGAAGTCAAGTCTTAGGGGTGGAGTAGTTGGCTGAGAATGCTGAAAGTCCCAGGTTTCTACTTCAACCCCAGCCCTGGTGCTGCCGCTGACAAATGCCACTTTGACAGGCAACCAAAAGGGCAGAACAGAAGGAATTGGCAGGTGTGAGGAGGAGAAATTCCAGCATCCCCACAGCCATAATTGTGAAGCACCTCAATTTTGATAATGTGACTGCAGGGGTAGTGTAATGGTTATAACTTTGAGCATGTGTACATTTTTTCCAGCACTGTCAAAAGGTTATTGAATGAATGTTGTAACTTAATGACTATCTGTAGTAACCCTCTGTGGGAAGAATATTACACAAGTGGGAATTACCCAAATCTCTTTTTCTTATGAATGTAAAACATATTGACAGTACTTATAGAAGAGTTTAAGATACAAGTTGACAAATACATAAACATAACTTTGTAATATATTTAGATTTCTAACTGCCGGGTAATCTCCAAGACCTTTAATTGAACTTGAAAATTAATGGACACCTTATATAATATGTTTTGAGTCTATGTAGCATAATTCTGTCTCTTGTATATAGAATTTGGGGTACATTTTATTTACCCAATTCAGATCAAATATATACTAACTTAGGAATCATAATGAATATAACAATTTTGTTCTTTGGTAGTTGTATGTATAGCTTTAGGTTTTGTTCGCTTTCACAAATTTAGAATATTGTATGTATTTCCAAATTTGTGGGACGTGAACATCAATATTTTAATTGAAATGTAATTCCTAGAGATTGTAGCTTGCATAGAATATTGTGAACATGCTTTCAATAAAACTTGGTTTTAGTTGTATTTGTAGTTTGCTAGCCAAAATATGCCAAAATACACCAAAATATCCCCTTTAGCAGGGGATGCTGCATGTAACTAAGACTAGTGATGAAGTACACATTTTCTCTATCTTGAAAGCACTATGAAAGTCTTGATCAGCAGTGGAGGTTGATACACGCACACAAACACACACACATCCTTGAGTTGATGACAGTGGCATATGGGAAATTTCACACAGAATATAAGAGTAAATATAAGGAGCATAAAATTTAGAAGAAAGGAGAAGAAAGAAAAAGAAAAATAGAATTATGGGGAATTACACTATTGTGAAAAATGAAAGAGAATGATGGAATAGTAGAGAGAAAGAAAATGCATGATAAACTGAATGATAAACTTACCTGGGACTTAATCCATGGAATGGAAAATAATAGAAAATTTATATCAGAAAGTAAGAATAAGGGGCAAAAGTTGTATAATAAAGAAACTAGCTGCAAAGAATATGGTCAAGAGCATTGAATGGTTGATATTAAAATAGAAAGAAAAGATTAATTGCTATGTTAATGGAAATAAAATTGGAAATGGAGGAAAAGAATTAAACAAGGAATTATTAATAGTTTTAATGAAATTAAAAATAAGTGATGGAAAAAATCTTTCCATAAATAAATAAAACTGATAGTAAAAATTGTTGAAATTTTTTTCTGATTTGTATAGGAATAATAGTTCAGGAATGAATTTGAAACAAATGTTATCCATGTTTGTATCCAAGAAAAAGTGTACCGTAAGTGAATCACAAATGTAAAAGTATTGAAATATGGTGAGACTGCAGATGGAGGTTTTGTGACTGTTGAAATGTTAAAATATTGATGTGGCTTGCTTATGGAATAGCTCTGTGATTTGTTCAAACAATGTGTGAACATCTGTGCCTGATGATTGTAATTGTTCCCGAATACAAAGGGGAAATATAGCAAGATTGGATGGGGAAACTTCAAGGGAATTAGGTTTTTGTGTACTTACAAAGGTATTTGACAGAATTTGATCAAAACTGTGCAAAAATGACAGTGAGCCAAACATGGGAAATGCAATACAGTTTTATGCCAAAGAGGGATATTTTCTTACTTAGCAAATTACTGAGAAATGTATGAATGTGTGAAAAAAGTAATATGAATGAAGGTTTATCTAAACTTAGGTTTTACTTAGGTTCTTCTATCCAGTTACTCTCACTTTCTTTTTCCAGTTGTTTAACTAGATACCAATCCATCAGACTAGAGAGATATACTTTGCTTTCTTTTCATTTAAAGTCCAAGATAATTGATTTTTAGAATGGCTGCATCTGATTTCTGACAAAATGATCAATAGCTATCTTTATTGCAGGACAGGAATGACATTCACTTGGTTCTGCTTATTTCGCTGTGAGACTCCCGCATTTAATTTTAACCTGTCAAAGATTGCAGATTAATCAAAATGCAACATTGAAACATTACTAGCATACTACTGGTAGATCTTGCAAATTTGAATATTTAACATATTTAGTGTTTAGTATTCTGTGTACCTTTAAAACCTGAAATTTGTGAAGGAAATATGAAATTAATAAAGCATGCATAATGAATTTCTTATTACTAGTGAATATATATTGCTAGAATCCAGTCTGCTTTCCCATAATTAGTTATTGTGTTATTTTTTGGGATTTCATAAAACAGTTCTATAAATTTTTTAAATCCAAGCTACATAATAAATTAACTTAATTGTACAAAAATACAGTCCTGGTAAGTTTTTTAAATTATTAGAAAGCCTTTTTTGTACAGATTTATTTTAGTGATATGGCACAGGAATTATGAGTAGTATAAAGTTTATTGAACCATGATATAGGTATCCTGTGTCAATAACTTTGTTAATTTAGCTTCATGCTGAGTTCATTATTAAGGACTGTTTCTGTCTTGCATCATCATTATCATATATCTTGTTCTCTTAACTCATTGTTATTTAAGATTCCATTAGCTAAAACAATTCCTTGCCATATTTTGCTTTGTATTTTATATATTCTTTTAAACTTGTTTGAAATCACACAATTTTGATTTATTCAGTTATAAAATTTATACACTATTTTAATCCACAAAAAATGAAATGTGTGTCCAATTTTATTTTTTACTTTGCTTGTTAGCAATAAGGACAGGTTTCTCAGTTGCAGTCAATAAATAGTTAATCTTTTTGGGTTTAATAGGTATATTTAGAATTTTCTGCCCACATTCAGTATATTTTCCCAAATTGCTTACCTTTATAGGGGACTCATTAACTGACTAATTTCCTGAAAAAAATCTGCCAAGGTTCAAGCCAAAATGGCAGAAAGGCAAACTCCCAGTATACAAACTACATCTCAGTCTAGTACTTAAGTTACAATTGATAAGGTTCAGAGACAAGAACCTGCCATTCAACTGACTACTCAGCCAAGTTATGCTGTGACTTCCAGATGTCAGATATTATATGTACCATGTAGCTTGGACACTTAAGATACACTAGCTTACTAATTCTAAGAAGATAAAAGTAGTGAAGCAAATCACATAAACATAAAAAATATCTGCACAAATATGTCGTCCTTTAAAAAAAAACCACCATGCAATAGCAGCACAATATACACATTTATAAACCTCTTTGTTTACCATCACACCAGAATATACAATTATATAAACAGTATTGTGGAAAAGTGTTAGGCAGTTGTGCAAAAGTGCTGTAAATGAAGACCGCTTTCAGAAGCAGAAGTGTTAATAGTTTATTTTTATCAATTAACAAGATGGAAAAGAATTGAACAAAGAGAAATCCAAATCAAATCAATATTTGGTGTGACCACCTTTTGTCTTCAAAACAGCATCAGTTCTTATACTTGCACAAAGTCAGAGATTTTGTAGGATTAGAGTCAGGTATGTGATTAATCAATTTTACCAATGATGTGCTAATGATAATCAACTTCATACGTAGGTTGAAACAATAATTAACTGAATCAAACAGCTGTGTAGGAGGCTTAAAACTGGGTGAGGAACAGAAACTCTGTTACTAAGGTGAGGTTGTAGAAGACAAGTTTCATGTCACAGGTCATGCACCATGGCAAAATAGCACAGGAACAAGACAACAGGTAAATTATCCTGAATCAGCAAGGCAAAGGTGGTCACACCAAATATATATGGCTGTTCACCGCCCTGAGTCCTTCGGGAGTAGGGCGGTATATAAATCAAATAAATAAATTAAATAAATAAATAAATAAATATTGATTTGATTTGGGTTTCTCTTCCATTCATTTACTTTCCATTTTGTTAATCGAAAATAAATTTAACATTTCTATTTTTGAAAACATTTTCAATTTACAGCATTTTTGCACAACTGCCTAATATTTTTGCATAGTACTGTATATATTCTCTTCTTCCATCTCTGCCCCACCTCTTGGTTTCATATACATTCTGCCAAGATTGGGTGTAGGTGAGTTGGCTAGCTAGTTGAATGCATTTCAGAATGAAGCACCAAGTTGCAACTACCTCCTAATTTTATAATCTAAAAATATTAATGAGGTATTTTTGGAAATGGCACAGCATATTGAAACTTTCTTTGAAGAATGCCACATACCCACTTAAAGTAATAATAATATAATTAAAAATCTCTATTAAGAAATCAAGGGGGCAAGAAGGAGTCTAGCTGACGCCAAGGGAATTATCCATGGGAACACTGAGAGCAGGAAGAGGAAAATAAGAAGAATGTGAACAATAGGAGCTATGGAGTTTCACTTGGGCCTAATGCAGAGAAGCTGTAAAAGCTGTCAAGAAAAGTGATTGATTGGCTCTTGCATTCCAGTCCCTAGTGCAAAGCAATAATGTTCCTGCCTCTTTGGAGACAGTTTTATGTGCCACTTGGGGTCACCGCTTATCAGATGGAGGGGGCCAACATTTCAAATGAGGCTAAAGTGCAGTCGATAATTCAGATGAATTTGTGCATGTAGTCCCAAAGTGAAACAAGTCAAAGCACTTTACGCTGATAGTGATATTTGAAGGTAAATATGAGTTACAATTTGTAGCTGATTTCATTTGAGATGGAAAATAGAAGATTTTTTTTTTTAAAAAAAATGAGAAATCTGCAGCCCGCCCTTAGAATCTCAAATAGTTTTGGCCTCATTTTATTCAGGTTAAAGGTAGACTAAGTTTACTGTGTATACAAGAAAAAGGAAACTGTATTAGCTGCTTGGATCACTGCAGGTCAAGGAAAGTTCAAGTCAATGTGCTCCTCATAAAAAACAAGGAAAGCAATCAGCCCAATGTGCTTGGGGAAAAATACAAGAAAATTGACCATTTAATTTTGAGAAAGTGAAAAGGAAACATTTTGAGTTTCTTTTTGGTTTTGTGGGAGAAGCCTCCCAAAATATCACTTTCTAAGGAAAAATCAGATGA
Organism: Imantodes cenchoa; assembly: GCA_027560375.1. NCBI lineage: Eukaryota > Metazoa > Chordata > Lepidosauria > Squamata > Dipsadidae > Imantodes > Imantodes cenchoa. The sequence continues at coordinate 122,467 of JANHGD010009684.1, forward strand.
GATACTTTCTGGTAAAGAAAACAACTGTAGAAAATCTGCATGAATATTAAAATAGTGGCACTAATTTAGTTTGTTTATACATGAAGCAATAGATAATCTCTCTCCTTAGTAAGCTATCTAATTTTAGTAGAAGCTAGCAAGGGATGTGGGGTGTCATTATTTACAGTTCAGTTAAGCTTATTAAAGGACCGAACCTTTCAAAGTGCTTGAATAGATTTCAGCTTCTCTAACACAATATAATATCTTTAAAGTGTAGAAAGAGCAAGGAAGGAATCATTGCTTTTGGCTTCTAAAAAACTTAAGACTTCAAAGAGAGCCATTTGAGATCTAGTTTTCTTCTAACATAATAGGTTTGCTTGACCTCTTTTTTGTTTCTGCAACTTTATTTCAGGAAAGACTAGTATTTTAGTACAAATTGCATTGCCTGAATTCATGGATTCTTTAATGGCTTTAAAAGACACAAAACTCACAAGGGCAGTGTTCCCCCCCCCCTTTTTTTTTCTTTTTAACCAGACACAGATCAAATCAAACTCCTTTGTGACAGACGGTGTAGCATACAAAGTCCTTAAAACCATTATATGATCATCCGAGAAAAACGCACCAGAATATATATTTCTTTTTTATTTACAATCATGTAATCGATAGATACATAGATTGTATTATAAATATAATTCCAAGATTCTTACTACCATAGGGCACAGTTCTCATGCAACTGCTCTGGTTCCTGTATTCTGACATCTTGCCTGTGAATGATGTAGAAACATTCCTGAGGCTACCATTATCTTTCTTTGGATATCAGTTATCAGTCCCTGTCATTTGCTATAATGAAAAAGCAAGTATTTGTATACTATTATGAAAGATGTGTGCTGCGTGCAGGGGTGGTATTCACTTACCTTCCCTACTGATTCGCAAATGTGAGCGTGCGCGCTATGCTCACCCATGCCTCGCATGCGCAAAGCCTTCTGCACATGCGCACAGCATCAAAAATGTGAAGTACCTACGGGTGGGTGGGGCCACCCGCAGTCAGCTACCGGTTCGCCCAATCCAGATAGAACTGGCTAAATACCACCAATGGCTGCATGTGAAGGACAGAGGGTATGGGACATTCAACAGTTGTAATAGACTAAAAGTTGCAAGACACATATCAATACTTTTCGTGGTCTAATTCTGATAGAACTCAGGTAGAGAAATATGGATACATAATCTTCCACATTTGACCAACAGTTCATTGATAATAAATGATAAATTGATAAAAGGTCATATCTGCAGGTTTAATTATTTTAGTGAAGTATTTCGCTCTGACAACGTTAGGCCATGGGTGTCAAACTTAAGATTTCACTTTGCCATCATGTAATGTTTTATGAGGTTATTCCCCTTCACAGAGCTGGGGTTGGTGTGGCCTGCGCGTGACACATCCTGCGGGCTGCTAGTGTGATACCCCTGCTTTAGGCT
>JANHGD010009684.1:124018-140050 GCA_027560375.1 Imantodes cenchoa
TGGGTAACCAGGAGGACACGCCTACAACTGAACATATATATATATATATATATATGATTGAAAAGGATGCAAGTAAAGGATGCAAAGTAAAGCTGGTTTAAAATAAATCCTTTTTGAAAACTGCTCCTTGTTATTAAGGGCACATTGGCTTTGGTATTTTTGCCATTCCTAACCTCTTCAAAGAGGAGACAATAATGTCTTTAAATAGTATGTGAAATTTAATGCACACTTGCATATTCGAGAAATGGAACCCAGTGACTTTCACTATTTTTCAGCTGCTTTTTTAAATTGCTGTTTTAAATTCCATTGAGTGGAATAATAAAGGAGTGATCATGTCTAGTAGTTGGCCTTTGTAAAGACTGACTGGCTAAGAGGCTTTATGATTTACAGAAGCCACAGCTGGCTGCCAATGGAGCTGCCGGGATGTATTCTCTCTTGGGTCTGGTAGCTAAAGATGAAAAGGACCCCAGAGCTGGAACAAAAGCAAATAAAATGCTTTGACTTTAAATAAAGCATCATAATTTATATGAGGCTCTGCTTTTTAGTCCCAATAAGATTCGTGGATCAGCAACAGCTTTTGGAAGTTGTGCTTATCTGTCTGATCCTACTGTATTTTGATAACCATATCCTGAAATAGACAGCATTATTTTTACCTCCTTCTGTCCTCTCCACTCCCTTATCCCCGTTTTCTTATTTCAAGGAACTCCTTCCTCCTAATGTTTCATTATCTGTTGTTGGATATTTTCCTATTGTTCACACCTGGCAGCCTTTTATAGCCATAGAAAACAGTGGGAGAGTAATTGCCAAATACACCTTGAGGTTTATTTATTTATGGTTTACATATGCCCTTCCTGCTGAGTTCTTTCTAAGTCTTTCACTGTTTTGAAGAGAGCAGGAAACAAAGAATTCACAATATCATTTTAGAAGTTAGTATGCAAGGTTTGATGGTATACAAAGCTCAGTCTGGAAGTTTAGAGGATGGTTTTTTTTTTGTTTTGCACAGGTTTGTAATACAGTCTTATTCAATTGTTTACAGTTGCCTTCTTTGAAGTCTTAAAATAAAGCAAGATGAAGGAAATAATTGTCTTTTAAAATATGAGCTTGCATGTGTAACTTGATAAATGTGTGTTTAATGTGAAAATGGTTATCCTCTGGAGGCCTGTGTTCCTCTTACATATTTTTTAAAGAATAGCATTCTTGGAGAGATGGGGAAAAAACAACTATTTTTAAAGCTAGAATTGAAGACACTGGAATAAAAGTAAACAAGTCAAGATGGAAGATTTCCTAAATATTTAAGTCCTTTCCTTCCAGTTTGAACAATCTTTCCATGAACAAATTGAAAGTATTCATACATTGAAGTGGTAGAAAATATAATCCAAAACGTTGTTTGCATAATCTTCCCTTGACAAGAAAAGATAATTATTCTGCAACTAGTGTTATGAATGTCATATTTTGGGTATTTTTTTAAAAAGAAAATCTACATTATTTTAAAATAATACAGCTTTCTCATCTATTAATTGATTAGCAAAAGATTTGCAGTACATTTCTTGCAGATGCTTCAGATTAGGAGTGCAGATAGTTTTGCTTATCAGCCACTTTCTTTGGGGAAAATTCAGCAGTAATAGCCAGCCTTTCTGGCTCTTCGGACCAGAGGGAGTGGGGGATGAGGGGATGGTTTTGTGCAAGTAGCTGGCGTGTGTGTGTGTGCGTGCGCGCGCACGCACGCGCACACAAAGCTCCATTTGTGTAAATGGAGTTTTGCATGCTTGCCTGCTGTTCAGTACATAGGACCAGTGCTTTCTTGTGTTGTTTCTTCTCTCACTTTCTCTTCTCCCTTCCATCTCACCTTTTCCTATGTCAGCTTTCCTTTTTGCCTCAGTAATCTCACCTCAGGAGATTTTGAGCATTCAAAAGCATAGAGAAATCGTTTTTATAACTATGTAGAAAATCATTGCACGTTGTTTCACCTTTCCATACATATGAAAGCACAATATTCAAATACCTTTTTTAAAAATTAAAAACTAACATTATTTTCGGGATCTAGCTTGGATCACTGAGACATTATTTCAGGTTAAAGATGAAGTTTATCATTTTGATCTTGTTACCTGTGCTTATTTCACTAACGTTTTGAAGGTCTTTTTTTTTTCTTTTTTGGCATTAAAAGATTGATAAAGTAGCTTTGATTTTTCCCTGTATTAAGAATTACAGAATTAAATATGGCTTTCAACTAGTTACGAGTTTCTAGTGTTTCAGTGGTATGAACTAAATGCTAAAAGTAATAGACTTCACTATATGTCTCATATATATATTAAGTGATTTATGTATCAATTAATACATCAATTAAACAATGTAATGATCAAATACTTGACACCTGGTATAAGAGTAGTGGGGTAGTGAAAAACTGTCGAAGCAGGAGTCTGGTTTGGCTGACAGCCCAGCCACATCCAATTTGTACTCTTTCCTCTTCACCTTTTGCCAAACAGAAAAATTATTTATCTGCCCAGTATAGCCCAAAGAATATGACGTGGAATGGCACTGACTTAAATCTTCTCTCACCAGAAATTCATTTGGTGCTTATTGAAAAGCATTTTTGTTTCTGCCAGGCCTATACTGGAACCAACCCATTATTTATATTTGCTTAAACTTAGTGTACATCACCAGAGAAAAATGTAAGAATTCACTCCAGTATAAACTGCTGTAAAAATAACGTTCTTTTAAAGAGCACTATTCTATTACCATTGGTTTTTTGTTTTGGTTTTTTGCTCTTTATGCTAAAGAAAACCTTGGTTCAAGTATTAGGTGACACTTCATTCAGATATGTTGAATTCATGTTGAAGCCAGATTTTCTACTATAACATACAAAAGCAGAAGGCTACTAGAGATGGCAAGAGAAGAAAAATGATGAGAGCTTGTTTTAGTAGCCTAAGCAGTTCAGTATTGACCTGCTGTCTTCCTGAGAGAGAAATAGATGGTGGTGAATAAGCTAGAGTCTAGTTTTCCAAGAAGCTCAATGATTTTCCCAAATCAATACAACTCATTGGGCTTCAGAACAAAGGCTGCAAGGGATGTGACAGTGATAAAAGTGGCAGTGTGCTCTTTTGAGTATTAAAGCACGACAGCCCATGGGAAAACAAACCTTTTTGATAATGCTTTTCATGTATTAAGATGTAAATATTTTAAGATTGTAACTTCAGTAATTTTACACATAATACAGTATATTACAGATACTACGATTGTTTGGTTTGTTATATTTTCTTGTGCACTAGTATATATGAAATCATGCAGGTGATTATGTAAAGCAGTCAGATTATATAGAACATTTGTTGAAAGATAACGTATTTTAAAGTCTTGACAAGCAGTATGATTAAATAGAACTATGAATCTTAGAAGTAGCCATTTTCCAAAAGAAATGGTCTTGATCAGGCTGTCTATATTGCCAGTCTATTTATTGGAAGATCTTTCAGTCCCTTTATCTTTAAATGCACTGCATTTTGGGGCTAACAACACAGCAGTGTGTCTCACAGGTTTATAATTGTGGCAGAAATGTGTTAGTATATAAAATGTGAAATTACAGTGCTTGTTATTAATAATGCCCACTGTCCTTACCTTTATTTCCATATGCAAGGTAGACTAATCAGACTTCTGTTCCAGATGGTTTGAATATGATGCATTTAATAGGTGATTCTTCAGATATATTAGTAATAGTTTTCTTTAACAATCACAATAGCCCTCTGCTTTTTATATAAATTATCCATTTGAAGCAGGCAGTCCTTTTATAATTAATACAAGAATAAATTTAATCATGTTAAAAAAGAGCATGCTTTATTCTGAATTTTCATACTTAAACAAATGCAAATTGTCTACAAGGTAATACGGTGATGTACGTTTTTAGACATTTTTGAATTAGTATATTATCTTGACAATTTTATAGAAAATTTTATAAAAAAATTTTTTACTCTTTTAACCAGTTTGGATCTATTTTAAATGTTTATTTGACTTAACAAATATACATCATCATGAGTAATGTTAGATAATTTTTGACAATGTTTTAATATAGGTAACCAATCTACAGTGGATACAGAAAGTCTGCATACCTCTGTTAAAATGTTGAGATGTAAAAAAAGAGTCAGACCAAGAGATGTTCCACATTTATTCAATTCCACATTTGTTCCACATTTATTCAATTCAATCTTTATTGTCAATGCACAACATGTGTACAATGAGATTGGCTGAGCCTGTAAGTTTAATATAGCTTATCCATTGTACAATTCAATTAAAAAACAAACTGAAATGGTTTAGTAGGGAAAATTAAAAAACTACAATAATGTGGCCTACATAAGTATTCACACCACTTTATAAGCAAAGATGTGATGTGGTCAGAATTAACCAATAGCGCTCAAACTGATGATAAATAATACCAGTTCACACCTGCCATCAATTAAAATGATCAAGCCATATAAAGTTCAGTAGCAGTAATAGAATTTTTCTGACATTTTCTCAGTTGCCTCTTACAGCAGAAGCTATGGTCTGCAAAGAGCTTAGAAAGCATCAAAGGGCGCTCATTGTTGAAAGGTATCAGTAGGAGAAGGGTACAAAAATATTTCCAATGCATTGAATATACATGGACCACAGTGAAGACTGTAATTAACAAGTGGAGAAAATATGTGACTTTTAGGATCCTTTTAATTGATCTATGTAGTTGGTTTCTTTCTTATTTCTGTTGCTGCCAAAATTCCTTGCTGCATAAATATAGTAAATAATATTCCCACCTTCATATTCTTTTTCTTTATGTGGCATTAGAATACATTTCAGGGGAAAAGCTTATGCTTCTGAAATATGCATCCATATTTCAGAACTTTATTTCTGCTTTTGGTTTTGAGCCTTAGCACCTATACTGCTGAATCTCCCATATTAATTTCTTTAGTCTAGTTTTGTTTCAAAATCTGGTACAGTTTGGATTGAAAAGACTGCTACAGAGAGTGTCACTGTCATAATTCCCTTTTTTTTTCTTTTGTTGGGTTGGGGAAAGAGATATTTCCTTTGTCTGAGAAATTCTGCAGATAGAAAAGGCAATCTGAAACATCCAACAGACTTTGAGCAGTAGGATGCCTTCATCATAAAACAGAAAGCCATCTTATCATTGATGAGAAAATTTGGTCATCCTCAGGAAGGTATTACTGTGACAGAAGTGGGACAATAAAATGTCTTAAGCATGTGGCATATAGAGCAGAAAGGAACCAGGTTAGAGTTTATATATCTGTCCACTATCATTGACTTTCCAGTTCCATGATTTTCTGGTTGAAGCACTTTATTCGCATGATTCACTTCTGCAGTAGATTTCTTAAATTAAATACTCTTACTTCATTGCTTGCATTCTTATGACGGAAAGAACCGGGGGCAGATGTGTGCAAGGCAGTAAATCCATTTTCCCCATTCTGTTTTTTTAAACATAAGGAATATATATATCTATATCCTTTTAAGTGTGGTCTGTGAATCAATGACTTTGGTGATTTCAGTTATATTTTAATACAAGCAAGTAATGCATCAAGTTATTAGATGTATTTCAGTGCATCTATTTGGGCTCTAATTTTAGGTTATTAGATTGAATATTTTTATAAATGCATTAAAAAAATCCATTTGGCAGAAGAAGAACTTTGTTCTTTTATCTACTATGCAATTCAGATTTTTAGGCCATATCCTTCTGTGTTTGTTTATACTATTTCTATTTTGTTCCACTCCTGAGGGACTCTGGATGGTGAATAACAAACAATAAAATTATAAGAATCACAAAAACACGATTGTGATGCTTCCCATTCAGCTTGACCAAATGCAGCCTTTTTATTTGTTATTCAGAAAGTAAGGAAGGTGGTAGCTTTTTAACTTTTAGAGATGGATTTCAGTTTTTAAAGAACTATAGATATCCATCCAGATAACTTTGCACCTAACTCAAATTTCTCATAAATATCAGAAATTGTGGCTAAGATCTTTAGCTAACAGTTGTGCAATAATTTGGCTTTAATTCCAAATAGGTGTTTTTGAACACATGGGTGTAAACATAGCAGGTGTTCCCATCTCTTTTAAGCAGATGAGTCCTTTTACAGGATTATGTAGCAGGTGCAGAGATAAGACCAACCACATGATCTTGGGAAAAGTTGTGATTGCTTTAAAATATTGCATACAGATGATACAGTCTTACTCTCTCTTAGGAATTAAAAACAAAATGCTGCATAGTCTGCCAATCAGATTATGGCCAACCAAGAGAAATGTACCATCATATCTACAGATCTTTGCCCCATCCACACATTTACTGAATGTAAATTTACTACTACTACTTATTGCATTATAAAACTGTGCCAATCATTCAGTGAATGAACTATATGAAAAGGGCCTCTTACATGTGCTCTTTGAAGGAGCCACAACCACTTGCTTCATTAGATATCTTGGTGGAAATCTAATCTCTGTTCAATCAGACATGCCCAGATTATTTTAGGGAGGGTTTTAGGCAGCTGCAACTGCTTCAAGGAAAAATTCTAGTCAGTTTACACAAGCATATTATGTAATAGTTCATAGAGACATTAAACATTATTTGGAAAGCAGGCAAATGTATAAAGGATAATCGTATCAGTAACTACCAATCATGAACATTAAGTCATTTGGGGAAGAGCAATAAGAGAGTACCATTCTCATGTTTTTGAGCTTTTTCATTGTCATCAGTGGAACTCGGTGATTTACAACCTTATTTAAATCTATATATTACTTAATATATAGTAAATTTGGCTTGGTGTATATTGGCACAGAGAAACCGTGTTTGGGTTCTAAGGAACACATAATTTCTACCATATATTTTTAAATCAGGTTGCATTATATGGGCAGTACCGCACATACATAGCTGGCACTTCTCACAGTTTCTGGCAGATCTTTCTTCTACCAAATCTCATTTTGGGCAACAATGCTCAATTTCTATTTTAGGAAAGGAAAGATCCATTTAAAAGACTATAGGCTATTGAGTTGACTTCATTAGGGTGCTTTTTGCATTTACAAAAATAAGCCATTTATTAATATTGCTATATTTAGACATCAAGCAGGGTCTAAATTAGCCAGTCTTAATTAGCCGATGAAAAACTTCCAGAAATAGCTACTATAGTTCACTAATTTAGGTTTGACTTTAATTTTGCCATTACTAATCAGATACAGCAGTTGTAATTTATCAGCCTAGATAATTTAAGACCAAATTGTTTCTTAGTATAAATCATTACTCTGCCGAACAAATTCCATTTTTCATGATCCAGAGAAGACTTTGAATGCTTAACACAGACAGCCCAGTTGAGTAGACAATAACCTTTCACGTTGACAAGCCCAGATAGTGCAAACAAACCAGAGCGTAATTACAGAAGCAGGAAGCATTTAAACAAGCCTCTTGTACTGGTGAGATTATTTCAGGCTCACTCCCTTCCCTTCCCCCTCACCGTGTCACTTTCTGCTTGCACAGAAGGGTTGTGTTACATCATTGTTTTTCTTCCTTTTTTGTGCCTATGCTGCAGTGCTAAGTCCAACCAATCAGATGGCAGCATTGTCAGCCAGCCCTGGCCAATCCTGCGACTGGATTTGAGGGAAATATGAAGCCCTCAGGGAAAGACAATAACAAAGGCCTTTTTCACTGCAGACAAATGTTAAGTGTCTGTGCAGACTTTTCCTGTTTTTTAATGCTATTATTCCAAGAAAGGAGGCCTTGTTGTTTCTTTCATGTTTCTCTTTCAAGTAATTTTAATTATACATTTGTGGTACATCAGAGATTCAAGCACAAAGAGATTTAGCCTATTGCGTCTTACGCTAAAAAAAATGCATTAATCTTCTAACAATGTAAATATATTTCAGCAATTTAAATACAGCAGATAGGTTGAAAAATGCTAAGCAGTTCCCAACACCACACACAGTGCCCTGGAGAGCAAATGATGAGAAGAACAGATCCATTCTGCATCTGTTTGAATTTTGTATTTTTATAGTTTAATCTGGAGTGGGGGCATTTTCTAGTCTTTGCACTGTTGTTTTTAATTGCAAAAAAAAATTATTTTTCTAACTTGTGAGACGACTACGGTTTATGGCTTTTAGTTTTATTTAACAAAGATTTTATCATCCATGTCTGGAGTTTATGTTTTTGTTCCTTTAAAAAAAAACCTCAGCTCAGGATATATACCTTATGTGGTAGCCTTCTGCATTTACAATAACATGCTAAAACCATGCAGGGAACCATTTTCCCTCCTCTGATATACTGTTGAAAATGCTTAAAGGAAATCCCTTCTTCCTTAGTACTTTAGCTAATAGCATTTCAAAATACTTTCCTGCTGTTAAAAGGTCCCTAAGGAAATAAGTTGCAGGTTACATGTTTTCTTTACATTGATGTTCTGGTCTGGGAAAAAGGTTGAATGCAAATTAGAAATCACACTAGTGACGTAAATTAAGCCGACAAGCTGGAAACATGAGGCAGGATGTCATTATTTATTTATTTATACATTATTTCTCAGTTTAAAGGTTGAGATTGGAATTAGAATATACAAATGTGTAGCGTTGAGGTAAAAAAACTTTCATATTTGCCAATTGGTGCTACATATTTACAATGAATTACAACTCAATATTGTTGTTCTGGGTCTTTTTTTAGCATTTCTTATTATAGATATTATGGAAATAATTACTTGTGATTATATATATTCCACATCTGGTGGAATACAGGTATTGTCTATGAGTCTAAAAATTATAAATTGTCTTTTATTTGAGGGAGCTGCCCAGAAGATAAATCTGATAGCTTTTCTTTGTTTAATAGAGAAAACTCATTGACACATTGGTTTTCAGTTTGCTTTTTGTTAAATATTGGAAAATATTTTTAATTCGGTTTTTCTAATTTTTCATACTTGGGAGGAATGCCTGCTTAAGAAAAATAAAGAGCATGCAATATTAGTCATATTAATAATATTTAGAAGTATTAATTCTGCAGTATGGTGTTTGTATTGAATAATTGCTTCTAAGGTATCATTTCAAATAAATATACTCTGTATCCGTCCTCTGATAAGAGTTCAGTTTCCTCATGCCACCCAATGCCTTGTGCACTGGTTACTTATAATCAGCTTTAATTTTACTAGTGAGCAACAATCATTATGCAATAATAGAAAAAAATTAAGAGATCACTGTTGCCTTTTTAAAGCATGTACAGTAAAAGCATTTCCTCATCACTTTCGTATTTTGATTACTCCCTCATTCTTTGTCTTGCATGCATATACATTGTCTTGTGGGTTTTAAATGGAAGTTACTGAAATCAACAAGAGGAAGTTGGCAAACCACAATCTGTGAAAGCAAATGAAAATTTAGCTATTTTTACCCATTCTACTTCTGAACCAAGTCCAAAAATCATAATTCCCACCAACAATCCTTTGTTTCTTTTTCATCTGCAGGTGTCCTCGTTGTTAATGTTACTTGGAGAAATAAAACCTATGTTGGAACGTTGCTTGATTGCACAAAACACGATTGGGCTCCTCCCAGGTAAGTAATTATCTAGAGGGTGGGGTCTGCTTTCTTGTCCACATTCTGACATGTGAACTAGACAGTTAATACATTGTTTTTTTAAATTCACTTCATATCAGTGAAATAATATGTTGTTGGGAAAGTAGGACATGCAGAAGAAATTGTTTGCAAATGAAATCATTTTTAAGGTACATCCTCTCACGGTCCAATATCAGGAAGATAGGATCTGTAATTGATACCTCCACCTTCCAAAGAGTCTAAGTTCCAACCTGTTAGACCAGATGCAGCAGCCTGTTTTTTTAATGGGCTTTGTATTTATCCCAGTCCTCCAAGACCTGCAGAATGTACCCATTTCAGATGTATTTCAGTGCATCTATTTGGGCTCTAATTTTAGAAAGCAGGCAGACCTTGCCATCAAAATTGGCAGTTTTGCTCTGAGTTTCAGCACTAATGTCGAAGGCCATAAAATGAGATCTGGTATGTGTCTCCTGTAGGCTATTATTTGCCCAATCCTTAGCTGAATAAATGAATGGATTTCTTAAAATAAGGAATATTGAATAAAATCCAGTATACAATGAGAAAAATGTGGGATGCTTCTGCTTTCTCCCACGTCTACTAAATTTGATTTTAGCATGTTAAGGCGAAAGAAAGGGAGAAAACACTATGGTGTTAATTAACAATTTTATGTTGTTTGCAGTATTGCACTGTTTATCTTTTTATGTGTCTGGTGTTATTTCATTTTGCTGCTTCTCTGTATATGGTTTATTCTGTTGTTAAATCATTTTAAAAAGAAAAAGAAAATGATAAGAAATAGCAAATGAATCACCTCCTGCAAGGCTTGCATGGCTTATCAAAAATCAAAGATGTAACTGAGTACCTTACTAAAATAATCAACCCCACGGATTTCTACCCCTTTCTTCTCCTACACTTTGAGACCAATGACACAACAGTGAATTTGAAAATAGTAACAAGAGATTACGAAAAGCTAGGGAAGAAAATTAAAGAATTAGGAGCACAAGTGTTTTTTTTCATCTATACTTCCAACAAAAGGCCAACATCCAATGAGGGAGAAAGGGATTTTAAAAACAAACCACTGGTTTAAAAACTGTTGTCGTCAACAGAACTTTGGCTTCCTAGACCATGGTCTGCATTACCTATTTGAAGGGCTACTGGTAAGGGATGGGCTGCACCTCAAAAGATCTGGGAAGAATATATTCGGAAAGCAACTGGCTTATCAAAAGAGCTTTAAACTGAAATTGGGGGGGGGGGGGGCGCGCCCAAATTCATGACCGTTAGAACAAAAATCCAACCAAAAACCATTAGCTAACCAATCACACAAGGAAGCAAGGAGTAAAGAGAAAAAAGAAATAAAAACAGAAAAACTTAATGAGTTTTTTTCTTTTCAGCTATATTCTGATTGATTGATCCTTTTCCCTTTCTTAATTTCAGATGATTTAGGGAAGTGTCTTCCTCATCCCTATACATTACTGATATTTTGGAGGGGTGTGTGTCTGGGTGTCATATATGTTGATTTGCCATTGAGACAGTTTTTATTAGAGATTTGATTTTTTCCCTATGTGCCCAATTCTGATATCTGATTTTATTTATAACAGGTTTTGTGAATCACCAACAAGTGACCTGGAAATGCGAGGAGGTCGCGGTAGAGGAAAGCGAGCAAGGTCTGCAGCAGCTACAACCACACCAGGGACTGACATTACCTTTACAGAGTCCAGAGGACTACAGAACAAGAACAGAGGTGGTGCTAATGGAAAAGGAAGAAGGGGCAGCCTTAATTCTAATGGCCGCAGGACACCCCCCAACTGTGCTGTGGAGGATGTGAAAGTCAGCCCTTTGTCTAACAACAAGAGGAAAAACAAGCCACCCATGGAGCTGGACTTGAATTCCAGTTCAGAGGACAACAAATCTGGAAAGCGTGTGCGCACTAATTCTAGAAGCACTCCCACCACTCCCCAAGGGAAACCAGAGACTGCTTTTTTAGACCAAGGTTGTTCTTCTCCAGTGTTGATTGATTGCCCCCACCCTAACTGCAACAAAAAATACAAGCACATTAATGGGTTGAGGTATCATCAGGCTCATGCACATTTAGACCCAGAAAACAAACTGGAATTTGAGCCTGACAGTGAAGACAAAATCTCAGACTGTGAGGAAGCACTCGGCAATGTGGCACTTGAATGCAGTGACCTGAGCACAAGCTTATCACATTTTGATCAGCTGAAGGGGCCCCTGTCTCCTTGTTCCCTGAGTACCCCTGGAACACCAAAGGGGAAACGGGAGCAGGCCCACAATGGCAGGAATTCTGGCAAAAAGAGGGGCTTGAACAGTGAACTGAATAGTCTCCCGGTTATTTCCAATATGACAGTAACTCTGGAAAACTGTTCAGTGGCAGAGAACAGTTTGGCCAGTGAAATGCCAAAGCTAGAAGCTGAAGGACTAATAGATAAGAAAAACCTAGGAGAAAAAGACAAAGGCAAAAAAGCCAGTAACTGTAAAGCAGATAAAAATCTGTCCAAGCTGAAAACTGCCAGACCCATTGCCCCAGCTCCAGCTCCCACACCGCCTCAATTAATAGCTATCCCCACGGCAGCTTTTACAGCCACCACAACTGGGTCAATATCAGGACTGCCCTCCCTGACAACCACTGTTGTGCAGGCTACACCAAAGAGCCCTCCGCTAAAACCTATTCAGCCAAAGCCCACAATCATGGGAGAGCCGAGCACCGTCAGTCCAGCTCTCACATTACTCAAAGACAAAAAGAAAAAAGAGAAGAGAAAACTCAAGGACAAAGAAAGCAAAGAGAGTGGGAATCCTAAAGTGGATTTGAAGCTGGGAAAATTGGAGGACACCAAGGGGTCTGGGAAAGAGATTAGTGGGCATTTTTTAAAGGAACATCTCAGCAAGAATGAAGTGTTAGCTAACGGACTGTCAGAGTCTCAGGAGAGCAGGATGGCAAGCATTAAAGCTGAAGCTGATAAAGTTTACACTTTCACAGACAATGCCCCCAGCCCTTCGATAGGGAGTTCCTCCAGAATGGAATGCAGCCCTTTAGTGAATGGACAGTCTTCGGTGGCGCCATTGCATGTGTTGACACAGAATGGGGCAGAGGGTGCTGCTGCTAAAACTAACAGTCCTGCTTACTCGGATATTTCTGATGCTGCAGACGATGGTGGTTCTGACAGCAGGTCAGAGGGCATGAGGTCAAAGGCCAGCTCTCCTTCAGATATTATTTCTAATAAGGACAGTGTTGGAAAAGGACATTCTTCAACCCCGGTACAATTACCCCAAGTAAAAGAGACTCATTCTCCTTATTACCATGGCTACGATCCTTATTATTCTCCAAGCTACATGCACTCTGGACAGGTCAGCACCCCCGCAGCTGGGAACAGCAGCAATAACCCCCAGGGAATGAAGATCAAAAAGGAGGCAGAGGAAGAGGCTGAGAAAAAAGACAAGGCAGAGCCTCCAGAGTCCAAAAAAAATGAAGCTAGTCCCACTAATTTGCAGCCTCAACACCAGTCTGTAATAACTCAGAGGCATCCTGCACTTGCCCAGTCACTTTACTATGGCCAGTATGCCTATGGGCTTTATATGGACCAAAAATCCTTAATGGCCTCTAATCCTGCTTATAGGCAGCAGTATGAAAAATACTATGAGGACCAGAGATTAGCGGAACAGAAAGTGACTCAAACTGGGAGAGAATGCGAAAGGAAAAACGAGCCCCCCCTGAAAGATCTGGGAAAAGATGACAAGTTGAAAAACATACCCTCTGCTACAATCTCAAAAGCACCTTCAGCTTCGGAGACCAGTAAAAACAACACTAAAATAGGGTCATCAGTCCCTAATAAAACGGAGGAGACAAGTAAATCACAGATGCTTTCAAATCATCAGCAACAGATTCAGTCCGATAGCTTCAAAGCAAAACAAATGGAAAACCATCAGCTTATAAAGGAAGCTGTGGAAATGAAATCTGTTATGGATTCTATGAAACAGACTGGAGTAGATCCTACAACAAGGTTTAAACAGGTGAGAAGGCGGGAGGGCGAGGTCTGGAATTATTCGAAGCTTAGATCCTAGGGCTTTAAGCTATAATCTTTTGGCATTTACTTGCAGATACTTCTGCCAAGGATTGTGCAGCTCATGTGGATGTTTTTTCTTGCTTTCTCAAACAAGATTTGTTGCTATGCTCTCATCCAGGTTTCAGGATAGTAGCCATTGACCTCCACAACCAAGCCCTTGATGCTTTGTACCGAAATTGTATTTTGAAAGATAGAAATGGTGACATAACTTCAGGGATTTGTCTGATCACTTAGTGGCCATTCCCTATTCTTCCAAGGTTCACAGCCAATAAATAACAACGGAGTATCCAAGCCACACCAGAGCAGGGTAGAAAAAAGTAATTGAGTTACTTGGCTTTTGAAACTTAAGGATATTTCTAAACCTTGTAGAGCCGTGCTCTGCTTTCAGTCTGGAATACTGTAGTGAGATTATTTGCATGCCTCTTCTCTTCATGCTCTGCCAGAACTCTTCTTTCCTTGGATACTTTTTATGTTAAATTATCCTTCTGTTTGCAAGCAAATTTGAGGGTGGTTGCAAATTTCTGATGACCAGAAGTGTTGAAAGGGATGAGCAGGCAGAGAGATTGCTCTGAGACCTTCAGCAAGTTTCCCCCAAATGGCTTTCTTCCAAGAATGAGAAGACGTTCGGACTCCATAATCCCCAGTCAACTAGCTGGGACTGACAGGAGTTGGCATCTCAAATGTCTAGATTATAGTGTAAAAAACTACACATAATTGAGGAAAGCATAATGCTTCCAAAAGTCATTTAGATGTGTAGAAATGCTAGTAATAGCAATATTCATGGGGAGGATTTATTATTTGATAGGTTTGTGGCAAAATCTTAGAATCCCTGTCTTATATCAAGTGGCAGATATAAATCTCACTGTATAATTCGGCTTATTATATCAATAAATCAGCAAATAGGAAGATAATGTTTTAATGTTATGCTTTGCAAATATTTTCAAGTACGAGAAGAAGAGACTTAACTTTTTTCAGACAGGGTAAAATATAAATAGATCTTTCTCATGCTAGTCTTTGATGGAAGTCATAAATCTTAACCTTTATATTACACAGCAAGATCTTTATTCATAAACCCATCCTCCCCCAATATGAAATATTTGATTGATATTTGAACGAATTAATGGCTTAGATCAGTGGTCCCAACCTTTCTGGCACGAGGGACCAGTTTTTCCACAGACCAGGGGCAAGGGAAACAATTTTTCCATGGACCAGGGGCAAGGATGGCTTCCTGCACAACCTAGATCCTGTGTATGGAGCGATGAAGCTTTGCTTACTCACCCACTGCTTATGCAGCCTGGTTCCTAACAGGCCATAGACTGGTCCTGGTCTGCAGCCTGGGGGATTGTTGATTGCTAAAATCTGCAGGATACCCAATTAAAAGAAACACAAAATAATAGATCAAAAATATACACCAACAGGAATCAATTTACATTGGTTTGCAAGGCATATGGATGATAATTGTCCAGCTGTAAAATTTTCAACAGAAGTCTTCTGTTTTACGGAATTAGAGAGCCAGTTGGTGTAGAGGTTAAAACTAGCAAGCTATGACTTCTACTCTCGACTTAAACACAAAGTCAGATGTGTGATTTTGGGCCAGTTAAGATTTTTTCAACCTGCTGCATTAATATCTATCATGTAAGTACAGGCAGTCCTGTGCAATGAATCCCCAAAAAGGTACTTATGATCCGGATTTGAATTTCCAACGCTCCCACCTAGGTGCCCCCCTAGTCAAATGATTGCTTTTTTGGGTGCTCAACAATCAGTCCACGTTTTCACAATCACATTACTATGATCTACAACATTTTTTGCCAGAAACTTATATTTATTTCTGTTTTTTGCCAAGAACTGCCAATTGTGGATAATGAGTTCACTTAACAACTGGGGCATTTGTTTAACAAACACCACATTGACTTAACAAATGAAACTCGCTTTTTATGACCCTGAAAACAACTGTCACAAAAAAATATAAAATGCGGCTGTTCATGTGGGTCTCTTGACCTACAACTGTCATGCCATATGATGAGATTCCCATCTCCATTAAGGTTGTAAGTAAAGGACTTGTACAATCAGGAAGCTTATTCTAGTTTATGTTAGACTTACCAAAGACATGTTTCCTGAAATAGTTATGTACCGTATTTTTGGAATATAAGATGCACCCTTTTCCCCCCTAAAAGAGTTTGGAAATGTCGGTGTGCCTTATACACCGAATACAGCAATTTTTTGACCTACCAAAGCCCTGCCCCCGTGTCCCATTTTTGCTAAAAATGGGCCAGTTTTTGCAAAAAACGGGCCAGTTTTTGCCCGTTTTTTTCACAAAAATGGGGTGGGCAGAGGGTCTGGGAAGCCTGCAGAGAGCTCCTGGGGACCTGGGGTAAGGCAAAAACACCCCTGTTTTTGCAAAACAACGGGCGAAATACGGGCCTTT